>MU667342.1:32867-45815 GCA_026770625.1 Nicotiana glauca | reverse complement strand
GGCGCCCACCTGTATAACGAGGGAATACTTTTCATGTCTTAGCAATTAGGCGCCCACCTGTATAACAAGGGAATATTTTTTACCAATTAAGCGCCCACCAGTATCACAAGGGAATACTTTTCATGTCTTTGCAATTAGGCGCCCACCTGTATAACGAGGGGATATTTTTCAGTCTTTATATTTCAGGTCTTGAAATTCGTAACCCACCAGAAGGCAAGAGGTTACAACAAAAAGTCCCCAGCTAAATGAAGGAAGCCGCATCCTTAGCGGACAAAGCAAAATAATGCAAACTGGTGTTCAGGAAAGCAAGAGACTAGTGTCACCCACATCAGTTTTCGGAAGAAAAAGCACCGGAATAGATGCAAGCCGACAAGAAAGCAAGGCATCGAGAACAAATTGAAGAAAGATAGGACTTTTTGATTCTTAGTTTAGTCTAGTTTCTTGTTTTCTTTTGTCGTGGTGTAATAAGGAGATCGGTAAGCAATAGTAACAGCATGCAGTAGCAATAACAACAAAGTCACAGTCCCATGGTAGTCTCAGCTACCAAAGCTTCCCGAACTACATTGACCTGATTCCCTTTTAGCCAGGGATATGTAGGAGACCTTTTGAAGCAAAGGTTCGGTCAAATCTTTTCAAAAAAATGCTTCACACGGAGTACTCAAACGGGCAAAAATCGCTCGCTCACTTTATCTTTGCACGAAAACTCTTCATATTTTCGGACGAAGAGGGGCAGATGTAAGCACGTGATTTTGCCCTATATGAGAAATACTCCCAAAAATTCAAAATAAAATAGTTTTGGGTTGTGTGTGATCTTTGTGGATTTTTGCGTTATTTTTCTTGTATTGTTTACATTTGTCTGTGCATGTTTATGTGTTTAAATTAACGAAAAATACAAAATATGTCGCATTTGCATTCTTAGGATTTAATTTACAATTAAAAGTATTTAAGTTTGTTTTACGAAAATAGAAAATCACAAAAATATGTATTCTTTGCATTTTTTAGCATTTAATGTCCAAATTGTGCGATTTTATTTTAATCGATATTTAATTTTGTGTGATAATTATTATTAGGAGTTGATTAATATTTTGAGTTAATTTTGGTTTTATTAATTTAATTTAGGATCTTTAAGTTTAATTTTGGAACAAATAAACGAAAATAGAACCAAAAATAGAAGGAAATTCGGATTGGGCCATCTTCCAAATTGAACAAACAATGGCCCAAGTGTCTCACAAACCCAACCCAAAACTCACCGGGTCGACCCGACCCGCCCCAGCACATAACCAAACCCCCTCTCATTTTTTTATTACACACCCTAAACACAAAAACCCTAAACATCCCCCCCCCCATCCTCTCTTCATCTTCTTCACCCTCAAACCCTAGGAGCTCCCTCCCCATCCATGGTTGCCCTTCCCCTTCCGTCTTCATCACCCAAACGAACCAGCAGCCATCACCAACATCGACCACCCCAGCAACGCCTACATCCACCAGCGAACACCCTATCTCCATAAGCCCAAACGAAACCCACGACCACCATCACCCTAACGTCCAGCCATGGACGACCACTGCCTCCAGATCATCATCACCAGCTTCTCGTTCGACGTCCAGCGTCACTTCACGACCATCCATGAATGACCAGCCACACTCCAGTCGACCACCCCAATCCTTCCGCCATCCCCAGCCAGCCATGGCTTCCCTCCGTCTTCGTCGCGACGTCGAGCAGCCTCGCCACCCACCAAACGACCAGTTTCAGCTCTGAAAACTAGCAGCCTTCACAAATGTGTTCGTAGCCATTTTGTTCATATTCGTCATCATTCAGTTTGGTCGTCGTCATCGTCTTCAGTCATCGTCTTCCTTAAGACGATTCACTGTTCATCGTTGCTTGGGACGTTCGCTATCCGAATAGATTTTGTTTACGTTGAAGTTGAAGTCTTCGTCCGATATTCTGGTTCGATGTGGTTGATTTCGTTTAAGGTCGTAATCGTTGCTTCATTTTTGGTTTAATTGGAAAGCAATCCAGGTTTTACTTACTTCCCATTTCTTAACTTGTTGCTTGATTTTGTGGTGATAGACATGATGTTCATCTATTTCTATGTGTTTGATAATTGGAAAAATAGATAATTAGAATTGCTAGATTTTATGAGCTGATATTAATTGATGCTTGTGTTTTGGACTAGATAAATTCAAGTATTCATGTGATGATTTGGTATTTGTTAGCTTGTATTTTATTTTTGTGTTCATTATTCTACCATGTTTAGCTTCATTTTGGTTGTCTTTTGATTAGATCATTGAATCCTTCATTTTTATTGTATTACTGTTGGATTTAATTTGGAGTTCAATTGATGATTGATTTTTAGTAATTTAAATCTACTGGTTTTGTTCTGTTAATTGTGATATGAATATGATTTTTGTTGAAATGATTCCTAATGTTGTTGATTGGAAATTAGTTTTGTGTGTTAATTAGTTAATTGTTAGGCTTGATTTGGTTATAGCTATAATGATTTGGTGTTAATAATAATCAGTTTGGTCAGTTGTTAATTTTGGTACAGATTGAAGGGATGGGGTAGAATAGTAATTTTGGTAATTTCAGGGGTAATACGGGAATTGACCACTTGCAGAATTATTTGAATTGAGTGCTCTGTCCACTAAGCACCAATAATATTAAAGTAAGGAATTGTTTAATAAAAGTGGAGAACAAGACATAATGGGGTTAAAAGTAGTGATTAAAATACACATACCCATGCTTTGAATTAAAAATGAATTAGAAAAATGGTAGTGGAGGACAAACGAATTAAAAATGGTACAAGACACATAGAAGTAGGGTTGTAAGGGAAGATCATGGGTAGAAATAATTTTTAAGAGTTGGAAAGTTAAGAAAGTTTGGATATAAATAGAGTTAGACCTGGACAGATTAAGGGGGGCTGCTTATTCTTTTTGGGGGGTCGAAAGATCAGTGTTAAAAAATAGAGAGTATTGTGAGTTCTTCCTTAATCAATGTAAGAGAGAATTTTTTTTGAAAGTTTAAGAATCAGTCTGTATGTGGGTATAACGGTCTCATTGGAAGTTCCAAGCTTCTTTCTTTGAGTGCCTGAAGATCAGAAAATTGTTGTTCTATTATTTCTATTTCAATCTGTTTCTGCCTGTGATTGTTATTTGGTCTTGCTGGGGTCTCAAGTGGTTTTTCCTGAGTGTGCTATTAGATACCCAGTTGCTGTTTCATTGGGTGTCGCTAGATTTTGTACTGGTTTTTTTATAAATCTGTCCCTGGGTTGTCTGTTTGCTGTTTATCATTAGTTGCTACTGGCTGTTGCTGAGTGTTGCTGTTGTTGTATACTACTGCTGCTGATCACTCCTGTTTCTTCTTCCTTTTCCAATACCAGGTACACCTTCGAATCAGCACTGATGTAGTTGTGAGATGCAAAAAATGAAATGAAATGCTAGGGTGATTGATGAATTAATATTGTATCTGTAGCTACTTGATAAGTATCTGTAAAGTTTGGTTTCATGACTCAATAAAAATGCATGAGGTATTTCGGTACTTAACTGGAATTGTTTGGTCCTTAAACCACAGTTTATGGTTGCCGAATATAGATTAAATGTAGTTAGTTGTGTAATTCGTATAATGAACGAATAGTTAATAGATTGGTTACTTAGACATCATATTTAATTAATGCTTGTATTTAAAACAGATTTTAGGATTGTGTACTCTAATGAATCAGTGATTCGTCATTCTTTCTAGTGCGATGTAGCCTTAATTATTTAGCTACTTCTACTACAAAAAAAATCTGATTCCATTAGGCAGTATATAGGCCATTGTCTAATCCAGTTAGTAACATCCTCTAGTACTTAGTTCCATTAGTCTCAATCATATAAAAAAATGTTAGTTTAAATTAATTAGAGAATGGCTAGTTCGTTTTAATATTTTGTCAATCTCATATGCTATTTATAATTTCAGCTTTAGTAATATTCACTTATAGAGTAGGGCGCGAAACAATCTAATAACTAATAAGAGGCCCGCACTTACAAACATGCAATTAATTAGGACCTTTTTTTTATATTTAGAGACAAATTTAATAGAAAGATATAGTCACTTTAGGTTTATCCTTTTTAAATAATAAATGAGACGAGCCTCACTAAACAACACGCAAACTGCGGGGCCCTCAGTAGGAGGCTATTTTAAATTCTTAGATATCGGGACAGGCCGGTTAGCTAAATTTTACGGCCTTCTCAAAATAACGATATGCTAGTCTCTTTAGGCGCGTCTTTAATAATTTATTTTCTTAAATTCAGGTGCACATTTATGTGACCAAAATCCAAATCTCAACGAAGTCGAAATATGTTAAAGGCCACAGGCGTACTGGTACGGTGTGGTCCGAAGCACATTTTCACGACGTTGCAATTCTTTGTTAAAATAATAATAACAATATTAAAAGCGGTTAAAAGTTAAAATTTGCACATAAGTTAAAAAATGTTATAAATCAGATAATTAAGCCAAATACGACAGTTGAGCGACCGTGCTAGAACCACGGAACTCGGGAATGCCTAACACCTTCTCCCGGGTTAACAGAATTCCTTATCCGAATTTCTGGTGCGTGGACTGTTAAACAGAGTCAATATTTTCCTCGATTCGGGATTAAACCGGTGACTTGGGACACCATAAATCTCCCAAGTGGCAACTCTGAATCTCTTAATAATAATCCCGTTTCAATTGTCATTTAATTGGAAAAAACTCCCTCGCGCCCCCGCGGCGCGTAAAAAGGAGGTGTGACAACACAAATGATACACAGTGCGATACACATATCATTTTTTTCATGTTCAACTTTTACTTCGAACTTTCAATTCAAACCACCTCAAAACTTCACCAAATCATCCCAAAACTAAGATTCAAGCTGCTTAAGTTGTGCGCAATCTATTCTAATAACACCCACTCAAAACAAAGCAAAAATTTGATATTTTTTTGCTACAAATAGCTAATTGGCTAATTTGGCTAATATTAGTAATATTTTATCAATTGGCCAATTTCTGTAATGAATTAACTACTTATAAATGGACATAGCTGGTAATTTCCCAATATATTTGGCACTAAGAAATGTTTTATGGCGCTATATTCTGGTAAAATGTTGGTTGCGCAAATTACAATAATTTATTTCTAAGTGAAATCTTGGATTAGTAGGTTTCGAATCTGGCGAAAACCTAAACTCATCTCAATACCAGATAAAACTTTCAAGGTGAGTTACTTTCTTTAATTAGTATTGAAGTAACATGCCATGTCAGTGGCTTTTTGTTTGTGTACAAATTTTAATTTTTATGTATATATATTTATATAAATATATTTTTATTATAACATTGTTTGCTAGATTTGATATTTCAAAAGGACAAAGTAGAAATATTAAAACACTACAATATGAGTAGAGTGCATCGTCTTATCATTGAGAAACCATATGTACTGCTCAACAACAATGGGGTATTTCAATCTTCCGGTCAATGTGATTTTACAAAAAAAACTATAAAACTCCTCTTTATTCTTGTTTTGCCCCTATTCCCTAACATAGCAGTGGCTGAAAATTAGGAAAAACCTAAGCCCTCCAGCATACAAAATAAGGTACACGCTCTAACGCGTGTGCTTAGCAAATTTTACCGCGCTTGTGATGTTCTCAATAGGATCATCACTCTGTTTTGCTTTGTAACTTTCTTCTCTGTTCTCTTCAGCTGTTAAAAAATCTCAACTTCATCTATCCGTTATCTCCAATCTTTACTATAAATACTGAGGATTGTGTTTCTTCAAGTTCTCTGCTTCATACTTACACTGAGTTTCTTCGAGTTCTCTGCTTCTTAGTTAAAAAAGGGTAAGCTTCTTAGTTGCCGGCTTATCTTCTGTTTTTCTTTGATTATGCCACCTGCCTGTTGTCTGCACTGTGTAAAAATCGATGTCGATCGCTCCACTTTTAGACCTTTGGAGTCGCCAGCGTAAGCACTTAATGGGAGAAATTTGGGGTTGTCTTTCTCTATATAATCCTATATAGTTTTTGCCAAGGTGCACTAAGTCAAACACACTAAACAAGAATTTTAATGCAAAAGTTGGTTCTTTTCAAGAATTTTAATGCAAAAATTGGTTCTTTTCGGAGTCAATTTCTGCAATTGAGGGATTAGGTTTTGTTTTTTCCTATCAATTTTGAAATAAATCTTCAATTGCACCTAAAAATTTAACATGCAGTCAAAAATTAGGTTTTTCCACATTCATTACTGATTACAAGTAAGCAAACGACTGAATATTTTTTTGAACTGATAAGTTCAGCTGCTGCCAATTACCAATTCTAGAAGCCCACTATTGTTGAAGTCACCAACTCATTCTAGAAGCTACCATTGTTGAAGCCTCCATTGTTGAATGAAGAAATCAACTACCAACCACCTTCTTTAAGGCTATAAATAGAGCCTTATGTTTTACACAGATAAATCAATCCAGAGAGATTGAAATACAATCCACGAAGAGATTGTGAGAACAAAAAGAGAGTTTGGTGAGGTTTTTTTTTGTAGAGAGAAATTTTTGGTGTAAATTCTCTGTAATTCTATTCTTGTGAAATAGAGTTATTTTTCCTCCCAAATAATCTTCATATTGATCAGAGAATCACAACAAATGGTATCAGAGCCTTCGATTCTGTGTTCATCGAGAAATATCGGAACATGAAAATTTCAACCCGGATTTACGTTTTTGAAAACGTGATCTTCGGTGTGTTTTGATCATTTCATTAGATTTCTTGCGTCGATACTAATTCAACGCAATTTTTCGGAGGCAAAACAAAGCTAAAACGAAGAAATTATGGCAATTTAAATTTTCTCTATATTTTTTTTTTCCTGTCCAAGGAAGAAGAAAATGAATAGTAATTGCCCAGTCAGCGCCACGTCATCATCCAGTCTGCATCTAGTCAGCGCCTAGTCATCATAAATTTGTGAATATTTATGAATAAGCCCTGAAGTTATTAAAATTATAAATCTGCCCCAAAAGTTCAGTATATTTTTTATTTAACCCCAAAAGTTTGGTGTAAATTTTGAAAATTTTCTTGAGGCCCTATTTTGACCCAAGAAGAGTCAATCCTACAATTTTTCACCATTCTGGACGCGTTGGTGAGGTCTGTTTGGTGAGATTCTGCTCCAAAATTTTGACCAAGCCATTTTAAAGATATAATGGAAGAGTCATCATCATCTGGAGCTATGATAAAGCTTACTGCCACAAATTACACATTGTGGAGACCTCGGATGGAAGATCTCCTCAGTTGTAAAGATTTTTTTGATCCCATAGAAGCAAAGGGTAAGAACTCTGATTCCACCAAAGAAGCAGAGTGGAAGAAATTAAACAGAAAAACTATCGGTCAAATTCGACAATGGATTGACGATAGCATTTTTCATCATGTTGCACAAGAGATAGACGCGTATCCCCTTTGGGTGAAGTTAGAAGGGATATATCAAGCCAAGACCGCTAGGAACAAAGCCTTGTTGATGAGGCGTTTGGAAATTTGAAGTTAAAGCACGAAACTTCAGTTGCCGAGCATACCAGTGAGTTTCAGAGCTTGATAAATCAATTATCGTCTGTTGACATACCGCTCGGGGATGAGATGCAAGCCCTACTACTTCTTAGTTCTCTTCCTGATAGCTGGGAGACGCTGGTAGTCTCTCTCAGTAATTCAGCTCCTAGTGGAAATCTGACCATGTCTATGGTTAAAGATGCCTTATTTAATGAAGAAGCCAGAAGAAAGGACATCTATCATGGTGAGTCGTATGCCCTTATTACAGAAAGAGGGAGACAACAAGAAAGAAGTCAAGTTAAGAGGAGAGGCAGAAGCAAGAGTAGGGGAAAATCCACAGATGGTAGGAAGTCATCATATGCGTGCTACCACTGTAGAATAAAGGGCCATTTAAAGAAGAACTGCAGAAAATTGCAGAAGGAGAAGGAGCAGTTGAACCGGAAGGATAGAGATGCATTAGTCACTACCCACAGAGAGGTAGCCATTTGTTCCATCCAAGAAGAGACATGCCTTCTCGTCTCAAGTCAAGAAGAAAACGAATGGGTGGTAGATACTGCAACATCATACCACACCACATCCCGAAAAGATTTCTTCACAATATACAAAGCAGGATACTTTGGAGTAGTGAAGATGGGGAACACTTCTTTCTGTGAGATAGTTGGAATTGGTGATATCAAAATACAAACAAATATCGGGAGTACAATGATATTGAAGGATGTCTGTCATGTGCCAGATCTTCCTCTAAGCCTAATATCAGGTATAGCTCTTGACAAACAGGGCTATGAAAGTTATTTCGGAAAAGGCACATGGAAATTGCTGAAAGGGGTTATGATTCTCGCTCGAGGACATATTTGTGGCAACTTATATAAAACTCATGTGAAGGTATGTTCAGACAGCCTCAATGTTATGGAAAAAGATGCGTCTCAAAACCTGTGGCACCAGAGACTCGGTCATATGAGTGAAAATGGGATATCAATTCTAACGAAAAAGCAGCTTATCAGAATGTACAAGAATGCTGCTTTAGACCCTTGTAATCATTGCTTATTCGAAAAGCAACATAGAGTCTCTTTTACATTTTCTTCAACCAGAAAATCAGAGTTACTCAGTTTGGTACACTCTGATATTTGTGGTCCCATGGAGGAGAAATCACTTGGCAACAATATGTATTTTCTGACTTTCATTGATGATGCTTCTCGAAAGGTGTGGGTGTACTTCTTAAAGACAAAGGACTAGGCTTTGGATTATTTCAAGATATTTCATGACATGGTAGAGCGTGAAACGAGAAAGAAATTAAAATGCCTTCGCTCAGATAATGGAGGCGAGTATACTTCCAGGGAGTTCGATTCCTATTGCAAGAGACAAGGGATTCGACATGAGAAGACGGTCCCATACACCCCACAACACAATGGAGTAGCCAAGAGAATGAACCGGACAATTATGGAAAGAGTCAGAAGTATGATCAATATGGAAAAGCTGCCTAAGCCATTCTGGGGAGAAGCTGTTCGCGCCGCCTGATACCTAATCAACCGGTCACCATCATCCCTATTGAATTTTGAGGTTCCAGAGAAAATATGGTCTGGTAAGAATCCCTCAAATTCTCACTTAAGGGTATTCGGTTGTTTAGCACATGCACATGTATCCAAGGAGCTCAGGAAGAAGCTTGATGGTAGAACTATACCATGTATCTTAATAGGCTATGGAGATGAAGAATTTAGGTATCGATTATGGGATCCAATACAGAAGACCGTGATCAGAAGTAGGGATGTTGTATTCCACGAAAACCAGACAATTGAATACATTGAAAAGCCCACAATGTCTTATGAAAGAGGTTCCAGTGCCCAAAAAGTTGGTCCAGATCCACTACCATTGCAGTTTGACACAAATAGCATGGGGGAGCATGAAGCAGTACAAGAAGCAGAACAGGAGGATGTTTGGCAGGGGGAGGCACAAACCCCTCAGGAAACTACAGAACCATCACAGGGGAACGATGACGGTACACCTCCTGAAGCTAATAATCAACAACCTCGTCGATCTGAACGAGATCAGATTCCATCAACTCGATACCCAGAAACCGAGTACATTCTACTTTCTGAAGATGGAGAACCAGAGAGTTTCCATGAAGCTATATCTCATAAGGATAAAGAAAAATGGCTGAAAGCAATGACAGAAGAGATGAACTCATTACAGAAAAACAACACTTATGAGATTGTGAAACTTCCACAAGGAAAGAAGGTACTGAAGAGTAAATGGGTACTCAAGCTCAAGAAAGATGGCAGCGGAAAGGTGGTGAAGCACAAAACCCAGTTAGTAGTCAAAGGATTCCTACAGAAAAAGGGAATTGACTTTGATGAAATATTTTCACCAGTTGTAAAATTGACTTCAATCTGTATCATCCTTGGATTGGTAGTCAGTTTGAATTTAGAGCTTGAACAAATGGATGTCAAAACAGCATTTCTTTATGGTGATCTAAATGAAGAAATCTATATGGAGCAGCCGGAAGGTTTTGAGGTTTCAGGAAAAGAAAACCTCGTCTATAAGCTTACAAAAAGTTTATATGTCCTAAAGCAAGCACCGACGCAGTGGTACAAAAAGTTTGGCTCATTTATGGTAAGTCAAGGATATAAAAGGACCGTTGCAGATCAGTGTGTTTACATTCAGAGATTTTCGGATGGCAATTTTTTTGTACTTCTACTTTATGTAGACGACATGTTGATCGTCGGACAAGATGCAACAAAAATTAGACAATTGAAGAAAGAACTCTCCAAGTCCTTTGAAATGAAAGACTTAGGTCCAGCTCAGCATATTTTGGGATTGCAGATAACTCGAGATAGGAGAAACAAGAAATGGCTATCTCAAGAAAATTATATTGAACGGGTGATCAAACGGTTCAATATGAGTAATGCCAAACCGGTAGGTGCCCCTTTGGCAAATCACTTCAAGTTGAGCAAGAGTTTGTGCCCCTCATCCAAGAAAGAGATTGAGGAGATGTCTGCAATTCCATATTCTTCAGCAGTTGGAAGTCTGATGTATGCCATGGTTTGCACGAGGCCAGATATCGCACATGCGGTAGGTGTGGTAAGTCGTTTTATTTCTAACCCTGGAAAGAAACATTGGGAGGCAGTTAAGTGGATTCTCAGATATCTTAAAGGTACTTCAAAATCAAGTCTGTGCTTTGGGGGAGTTGATCCAGTCTTGGAAGGCTATACAGATTTAGATATGGCCGGAGATCCTGATGGAAGAAAATCAACCTCAGGATATGTTTATACTTTTGCAGGGGGAGCTGTGTCATGGCAGTCAAGATTGCAGAAGTGTGTTGCACTATCCACAACTGAAGCAGAGCATATTGCTGTAGCGGAAGCTGGAAAAGAAATGTTGTGGCTAAAGCGATTTCTCCAATAACTAGGGATAAATCAAACAGAGTATAAGATACATTGTGATAGTCAAAGTGCAATTGATTTAAGCAAAAACTCAATGTATCATTCTCGGACAAAGCATATCGACATTCGCTATCACTGGATACGCGAGGTGATGGATCAACAACTGTTGAAACTAGTGAAGATCCATACGAAGGAGAATCCAGCAGACATGTTAACAAAGGTGGTCACTCAAGAAAAGTTAGAGCTGTGCAGAGACATAGTTGGAATAACTTTCAAATAGTAGCTGTGTTGGAATGCAGCTGAAGGGGGAGAATTGATAAGTTCAGCTACTGCCAACTACCAATTCTAGAAGCCCACCATTGTTGAAGCCACCAACCCATTCTAGAAGCTACCATTGTTGAAGCCTCCATTGTTGAATGAAGAATTCAACCACCAACCACCTTCTTTAAGGCTATAAATAGAGCCTTATGTTTTACACAGATAAATCAATCCAGAGAGATTGAAATACAATCCAGGAAGAGATTGTGAGAACAAAAAGAGAGTTTGGTGAGTTTTTTTTGTATAGAGAAATTCTTGGTGTAAATTCTCTGTAATTCTATTCTTGTGAAATAGAGTTGTTTTTCCTCCCAAATAATCTTCATATTGATCAGAGAATCACAACAAAAATTACCTGAGAATTTTTGAAGATCAAGGTCGCCAAGCAACTCTAAGCTTTATGAGAAATCTCCTTAATATCCCGCATTACCCGAAAACCCAGACAAAAAAGAAAGTTACAAAATTAGGATAAAAAAACCACAGTTTCAGCAAATTCAAAACTAAATTAAATTGAATTACAATGTCTGTTTGGAGATAACGGATAGATGAAGTTGAGATTTTTTAACAGCTGAAGAGAAAAGAGAAGAAAGTCACAAAGCAAAACAGAGCAGGCAGTGATAAGACGATGATGATCCTATAGAGAACATCACACCAAAAAAAAACTTCTTGCTCAATATGAGGGATTCTCGCACCTATATCATGGATATTATACATCTTTCACTTTTTAATTTTTACTCTAATTGGGATTATACTGCGCTGGTGTTGTTGTTGTATGATGATAGGCTATAATTGCATATTTTAGTCGCTTATTACACTCTAATTTACTACACTTTAGTTGAGTTTGCGCTTGAATCGCTAGTGTTTTGCACTAACGGTGTGTTTTATGCCTTGTAGGAGGGATTTCGAGCTATATAGATGTTATGGAATAAATTCAAGTGATTTGGAGCTTTGAAGTATGAGTAAAAGCTCAAGGAATTAAGCCGAGATCAGGTTTGGGGGTCAAATTTGATAATTAAGTACGAACGAAGACTCGAGTAGGCATATTGCACACTGTCTAGTAAAATAGACATAACGTTTTTCTCAGAACTCCATTGGGCTCCACAATATATGGTTGGAAATCTAACTTAAAGAAATACAACTTTCATGTTTTACGTTTTTCCCAATTCCAAACGTAAAAGTGTCAAAAACCGCGATTACGGTAGGACTGCGGTAGAACACCGCGATAGAACATTACCAAAGATTTAGAGGACCCATTTGGCCGCGGTCCCGGCATAACCGCGATGGGACCATGGCAGAACATGCAAAATTCAGGGGCCAAAGTGCAAAATACGGGATTTTAAGCCCTAAACCCTATATTAAATGAAGGAGGCCAGCCAAGAAAGGGGGGTGCAGCTTTGGAGAGCTGGAGAGGAGCACAAGGAGAGGAAGCAAGAGGACATCAATCCATATCTCCTTCTATGGTGATTTTTCAACATTGTTTATGAATTATTTTGTAGTTTTCATTATTGTTATAAGTTTCTAACTCTTTTAGTCTAGGGTTTTGATGGAACCTATCGAAGGATGAACTTCTTGATTATGTTAATATAGTTTGTCAGTTTAATCTCTATTTGTTCAACTACATGTTTGTTGTAGTTAATTGACAGGATCCTCAATTAGCTGTGCCTATTTAGTGTGCATAACTCGGGAGAGAGTGCATATTTAGGTAATTGTTGAACAACACCACTCCCAAAGTATGAGAG
>MU667342.1:18914-32841 GCA_026770625.1 Nicotiana glauca | reverse complement strand
ATAACCGAAAGGGATTCCATCAATAGGGGAAATCACTACCTTAGAACCTTCTCATTATTGTTTACAACCCAAGCATATTTAGTTTACAACTGTTTATTTACTTTCAATCTTAGTTATTAGAAATACCATCAACTATGGTTTACAATGTTTGGGGAAGTTGATTATAAAGAGTTTAGTGATTCCAACAAAGGTAATTGATAGGTTAATTCTCTGTGGGATTCGACTCCAGACTTGTAAACCGGATTATATTTGCAACGACCGCATTGTCCTTTTTATAAGGCATAGTTGGCCGTGATCAAAGTTTGGCGCCGTTGCCGGGGATTTAACGGTATTATCAATTGTAGTTTGAGGAAAATACAAAAATTCTTAGGTGTAGTCAGTTTTCTTTATACCCAACTTGTGAATATTTGTGTAATTAATTTTTCTTACCTAAGTCTATTTTTACTGTTTGTTTCTTATTTATTGTCTTAGTTTTGAAAAATGGCATCATATAATAAAAATTGGCCGGATGGTCATTAATCATACTTTGATGACCCTTGTCCTTATTGTGGAGGACCACACTCGTGGCAAAATTATTTAAATTCTCTCAGTGGTGGATTGTGCGCACAATTTCAAACCCATGAGTGGAGTATTTGCGATAAGTATGGTTTTCAAAATGGTCATTTAGATGATTGTGTTGATTGGTCCTTCCCTTCCCCTAGCCCCCGCTATGATGATTCTATTATTTTTGATGAAAATGATAGGGCTATAGAAATGGAAGATGTTGAGCATGGCCGAAATGGAGAGTTCAAGCTCATGTTGAAGTGTTTACTCGAAGGAGGAAACAAAGAACAAAGTGCCTTGGAGAAGCTTTTGGAAAATAGTCTCCAAAATGACTTGGTACTTGAAAGGTTTCACTCACAAATAGGATAAATGTTTAAGCTTTAGAGTTCCAAAAAGCCTCGGAAGTTAATGAGAGCCAAGAAATTTTCTTAGATGTGGAAGCTGAAAATCCTTCCTTGGCACTTGATCAAAACCAAGAAGAACTCTCAATTGATCAAAATGAGAAGAAGATGCTCATGTTGGAGACCATTCTTGAAAATGAGGAAGAAAGTGTGCTTTACTTTGAGGATTCAATAATTGAACATCCGCCAACCGACTTCATAAGTGTTAGTGATGCCAAGGAAAATATGGAATTAGAGTCAACCGGTGTAAATACAAATTTGGTTGAGATCGACTCTAGTCCGGGGGAAAAAGAGGATGTCAAAATCCGGAAAAAATTGCAAGTTGGAGGTTTGAAGTCACATTCCAAGCATTTTTCAACATTGAAAGTGTGTGGTGATATGGAAGTTGAACTACATGGATCAATGAAGAACTGCAAGGAGGAAAAGCTTATGCCATACATCTTACAATTTGAGGAAGCAAGAAGGCAAAATGACACTCCTCACGTGAAAGCCAAGAAGTGCAAAATGAAGAATTTAAGGCTTGGCTTGATCATCAACTTACCACCCCCCATCGCTCGTGGCCACAAGCTTGATTCCAAGCTAGGTGCCCAATTCATATCGTCCAAGTGGCGAGAAAAGTGGTAAAATTGTTTGCGTCGTGCCGCGACTTTAAATCAAGCGCTTGTTGGGAGGCAACCCTATTTTATTTTATTTTATTTTAGTTTTTTTTTATTTATTCTTGTAGTGTCGATTTTTGATTTTTAGGAACATGGAACGTAAAGCCATTGGAAGGATGTAATAACAAACCATTGGTTGGAACTAAATGTGAGGTACACACACGAAGGACTAAGATTGGGAGAAGTCTGAGTACCGCATGAGCTGCTAGTGCTTCGGCCTTTGGCCTACCAGGGGGTTTCTTTTACCCTCTTATTAGTATGGTGTGCATTGGGGACAACGCACAATTTTAAGTGAGGGGTGAGGAGATCGTCCGGGTGACTTTCCATGCTATTTTAGTTGTGTTAGTTTAATTGAATATATTTTTTTAAAAGAATAGATTGGACTTTTCCCGATGATGGATCTATTAGACAATTTTCTTGAGGGAAGTAAGTATAAAGAAAATACCAAAAAGATTTTTTTGTTTTGTTTTAGATGTGTAGTAATTCCCCCTTGGTTTTTCTTTATGCCACGGTTCTTTTTCAAATGTTTTATTTGAATCAGATGTAGTTAGTTTTTTTTAGGAATATGAGTCATTGTGTTGTGCTTTGAATTGAAGCAATATCTCTTGACTTGGTTATGCCTTGAGAATAGTGAGTACTTTTATTGTGACGCTTATGCTCAATTTTTGACTCTTGTAGAAGTACCTTAAATTGTATTATCTTAACTTTGCTTAACTGCTTTGACTAGAGTGTCTATGAATCCAATCCTGAGTGAGTTATGTGCCATGTGTGTGTAAGGTTTTGCATTATTCAGTGCATTGCGTTTGATGCCTAGAACTTGCCATGTATATTTTCAAAGCAAAATAGTAGTGTTGTTCAATCTTAGAAGTGATATAGGTGTTTTCTTGTTGAGCCAGATATGTATATTTTACTCACCTAATTATTATGTATCGTAGTTAACCTCTTTGAGCCTATAATCCTTTTTCTTTGGCAACCACATTACAAGCCTTACCCAGTTGTTTGAATTAATCATCTATTTGAACATTTTCACCTCTTATGAGCACTTGAATTGTTATGAACTTTGTAAAAGTTAAAGTGTGGGGTGGCTGGTTTGGATTTTGAGTGGAACTAATTGAATAAGGAGAAAGGTGCACTGTTTTGAAAAAGGAAGAGCCACTTGAATTGAAAAAAATATATAGTTGGATTGTTGTGAAAAAATAAAAAATCCTTGATAAGTGGTGACTCTTGACGTAAGTGTGCTTAAAGAAGAATGGGGTAATTTACATTGATGTGAGGGTGGAATTTTGATTTGACATAAGTATGGAGTTTAAATGTTAAAATGTATGTATTAAAGTGCTTAGGGATGTGTAGTCACTCTTATATCTAAATGTATCCTACCCAGCCCATAGCCTACGTTACAACCAAATAAAGTCCTAATTGATCCAAGATTGAATGAGCTTGATTAGTGGAGTAGTACACTACGGGCAAGCTTATGGTGCATCTTTTGTGGCATATGAATGTTATTTCTGAGAGTGAGTGAATTCTTTCTATCTAAAGTTCTTTGTGCTTGATTCTATATGTGTGGAACTACTCTATTGTGTTGTGTGAGGGCACTTGATTCATGAAGGAAAGGTAATATCAATGACCTCTATGTTAGAGTAAGTAGGTGAGTTGTGAATAATGCGTGGTAATTGTGAGTCAAATCTTGAGGTGAAGATGTTACACTTTTGTGCTTAATATATTTTAAATACTCTTAGTGTGATGAGTTAGGAGAATTATTTAAAAATGTCGTGTCTATATAAAGTGTAGTTTGATTGCTCGAGGACGATCAATGGTTTAAGTGTGGGGTGTTGATGATAGGCTATAATTGCATATTTTAGTCGCTTATTACACTCTAATTTACTGCACTTTAGTTGAGTTTGCGCTATAATCGCTAGTGTTTTGCACTAACGGTGGGTTTTATACCTTGTAGGAGTGATTTCGATCTATATAGATGTTATGGAATGAATTCAAGTAATTTGGAGCTTTGAAGTCTGAGTAAAATCTCAAGGAATTAAGCCGAGATCAGGTTCGGGGGTCAAATTTGATAATTAAGTACGAACGAAGACTCGAGGGGACATATTGCGCACTGTCTAGTAAAATAGACATAACGTTTTCCTCAGAACTCTATTGGGACTCCACAATATATGGTTGTAAATCTAACTCAAGGGGCTACAACTTTCATGTTTTATGTTTTCCCCCATTCCAAACGTAACAGTGTGAAAAACTGCGATTACGGTAGGACCGCAGCAGAACATTACCAAAGATTCAGAGGACCCATTTGGCCGCGGTCCCGGCATAACCGCGGTGGGACCGCAGCAGAACACGTAAATTTCAGGGACCAAAGTGTAAAATACGGGATTTTAAGCCCTAAACCCTATATTAAATGAAGGAGGCCGGCCAAGAAAGGGGGGTGCAGCTTTGGAGAGCTGGAGAGGAGCACAAGGAGAAGAAGCAAGAGGACATCAATCCATATCTCCTTCTATGGTGATTTTTCACCATTGTTTATGAATTATTTTGTAGTTTTCATTATTGTTATAAGTTTCTAACTCTTTTAGTCTAGGGTTTTGGTGGAACCTATTGAAGGATGAACTTCTTGATTATGTGAATATAGTTTGCCAGTTTAATCTCTATTTGTTCAACTACGTATTTGTTGTAGTTAATTGACAGGATCCTCAATTAGATGTGCCTATTTAGTGTGCATAATTCGGGAGAGAGTGCATATTTAGGTAATTGTTGAACAACACCACTCACACAGTATGAGAGGGATCTATAACTGCGGGTTTAAAGGCGGGATTAGGGATAACGAAGCCTTGGGTGCAATCTAAAGTGAGCTGTAATAAACAAAGTCAGCTAGCGTATCTCGGGAGAATGCGTCTAGTAAATTATCGTGATTACTCGGGAGAGATTTACGGTAAAAAGAGTGCTCATGATTGATAGAGATGTTTTGGTGAATCTATATGAAACATAACCGGAAGGGATTCCATCAATAGGGGAAATCACTACCTTAGAACCTTCTCATTATTGTTTATAACCCAAGCATATTTAGTTTACAACTATTTATTTACTTTAAATCTTAGTAATTAGAAGTACCATCAACTATAGTTTACAACGTTTGGGGAAGTTGATTATAAAGAATTTAGTGATTCCAACAAAGGTAATTGATAGGTTAATTCTCTGTGGGATTCGACTCCGGACTTATAAACCGGATTATATTTGCAACGACCGCATTATCCTTTTTATAAGGCATAGTTGGACGTGATCATTGTACTCTAAGAATATTTTTATTATATGTATTGGTTTTCAAGTGGGTAATTTTCCAACTTTCCAATCCTTATGTATTCTTCCTCTTCATTAATCATCATGGTGGAATTCATATCTTTCACTTAAATTTGTTGATCTATAGTTATGATAAGCATTGGATTATCAGTTGCTATTTAGGTATCTAATGACATTGTGTTTCGTCGTCCTTTGACTCACTTTTCTTTGTTTGATTTTTAGTAAAGAATGGCTGGAAGTTAGCTTTCATCTGGAAGGAGCAACTGTAAGATAGTAATTGATTTGTAGCCATAGCAGATTAAAACACAATTATGCAATTAATCTAGAGTTAGAGTTTAAGAAGCGTACCGTTAAACTCTATGGATTCAGCAGCGACAACAAATAGGGATTAAGCCTGAGACCAACTTTCACGATCCATTAGGTACGCGCTCTCACAGCCCGGAGAACTAGACTGATGGGATGTCTATCATTGCCACGTACTCAAGAGGCAGAATACGCTAGAGTTTTCTAATAGTTAGGGAAAGGAAGATTGACCTCTATTTATAAAGAGTGTCTGCTCATCACAGACTAATAGTTATGGGCCTCACTTATCCACACACAATATTTAATATTAGGCCTTTTATTTATGAGAAATTTTCATAAAGCACTATCTTTTAGTGGTAATTAGCTATTTATAGATACCATTTGCTATATTACGGATTGCAGATATGTTTTCTGTTGTTATAGGATGTATTAGATGTATTTAAGCTACTGTATTCATGAATACACTAGCAAAAATAGGCGTGAATCAGGGAAGTCAAGCTAATCAGTTGTTGTATTCGAGTGTATTCGATTGTATTCATGGCGTGAAACATGGGATTACAGCTGGACAAATTATTGTATTCGACTGTATTCACGGCATGAAACAAGGGATATTACACTGTTTTTAAACGGAAAATGAATCAATTAACATAATAGACTCCTAATATAACTCAACAAACTCAATTATAACACACAAATTTTGTATTTCCAGTTATAAAAAAGATTTTCAACTGAAAAATACCCCCAAAACATAGTAATCTTCAGAAAAATTATATAATACATCTGAATACATAAGTTATATTAATTAAGAAAATATATAGATACATTCATGGCATATAGAGAGATAGTGAATACAATGAAATACATAAAATACAGCGGGATAAATTGATATACAATAAAAAAAAGACAATGAATATAATGAAATACACGGAATACAATGAGATACATTTAATTACAATGAAAAAAAAGAGACAATGAATACAATAAAATACATAAAAATACAGCGTGATACGTTGAAAATACATTGAAATATATTAACAGAAATCTTATTCTTCATCGTGATTAATTGGATACCAGGGCTTCTAATTTGATTGAAAAGATTAGCCTTTTTTGTATTTGCAACGGATTTCTTCATCGCCTTTTGTATCTTTAGAGCAGAAGTATTTGATAATTTTACCTCATTCTTCTTCTTCATTGTGATTAACTGATTACTAGGGCTTCTAATTTGATCGAAAAAATTAGTCTTTTTTGTATTTGCAACGGATTTCATCGCCTTTTGTATCGTTGGAGCAGAAGTATCTGATAATTTTACCTCATTCTTCTTCTTCATCTCGATTAATTTGATTGAAAATATTTAATCTGTTTTGCTCGAGTCGTCCTTTCTAGAGCTTCGATTCGGAAATGCTTGCTAGGGTTTCTCATTGAATTGAGATTGAGCATCGTGTTTTCAAGGAATGGGGGAAGAGAATGACATGTATCAAAGTAGAGAGAAAGAAAATAGTGTAACTGAATAGCGTATTTAGTGGTTTAGGGGTAGGAGGTAACCAAAATTAGATATTTTGCTATAAACATTAAAATGTATCTATAGAATATAATTTTTTTAAATGGTATTCATTTAAAATAAATAAGATGTTAGCCTTTGCTATATGAGGTAAAAATTCCTTTATTTATCCACCACTTGGGCCACTTCACTATCCTTTCAGGCTACAACCAATTAACGTAAGTCCAAATTCCAACAGCAATAACACAAAAGATTTACGTGTTGTAAGATAGAAAGGTTGTTTCTGATAGACTTTCGGCTCACAAAAAACATATTTTGATGGTTGTTTCTTTAAAACAGATTTAAAAACACAAAAGTAAACAAACTACAATGAAAATACTGAAGAAAAGAAAAATATTGCTAGCAAAAATAGTACAGAAAGTTACACTCATAGTATACAAAAAAAAGTAGCCATGCCTGTTGGGAAAAATTCATATGCTGTCATCCGAGTAAAGGTTTATCACACAAAAATCACTATTTTAATTTTGTCACTTAAAAATCATCCTACTAAATCGCTATTAACTCAAAAATAAAATAGGAGTTTTGGTATATGGTGAGTACAACCATTACAGATTACAATTCCAAAGTGCATCATGTAGCCTAAAGGCCCTAAACCCTCCCCCCTCCTCCCCCCAAAAAAAAACCCACCTCGAAAGTGCATTATGTTCTCGTAACACTACTATATATCCTAGTGGCATATTGTCAGGCTTCTCAATTCTACTTATCAACAACAGCAGGTCCAATTGCAGGCAAGGGCGGAGCTAGAACACATATTACGGGTTTAGCCGAATGTATTAACTTTAATTCAAATTTTATAGTATTTTAAAAAATTTATTGAATATGTGCAAATCATTAATTTAGAACCCATGCTTCTCAAGGCCGAGCCGGAAAGCTTTGTTTGTAGAGTCTCTTTCAGTTCAAGTCTTGAATCATTTGATTTGGAAAAATTTTGGACGGAAAAAAATCCTTACCGCACGGTCCAGAGAGCACTGAATTAGAATGAGAGATTTATCACCACATCATTGCACGTAAGGGGAGCTCGCTCGATTCGCAGATTGGTCCGACTCGTAATTCACTTCTGACCTCGTGGTCGATTGCCCGACCATAGTGCAGCAACTTAAACGGACCAAATTTTCTAACTCATAAATTTTAAATTCTGACTCTGACTCTGCCTCTGATTGCAGACCTTCGCTCTTTGCTTCTTTTGAGAAAATAGCATTCTGTAGTGACAAAGCAAGAAAGTGAAGAAGCCATCACAGAAGTACTTGCAATTAGTTGTAGAAGATAAGTTTGAGTTTTTCCACTCGACATCCTTGAATTACCAATTTTGTAACTTCCGCTTTTTATTTTGTTCATTTCTTGATTGTTTTTTTCTTTTTTTAAAAATCCATTTAGACGAGAAAGGAATTAAAAAAGAAAGAGGAAATTAAAGATGATAACACATTATTGAATAAACAATGATGCATCTATAATCTATGAGCTTTAAATCTAATTAGATTCTCAAATGATCTTATATCAAAATTTTAAAACGTTAATCTAAGCTTCATCTCATTTAATAAATTGGTAAGAGAAAAGGAACTACTTTTAAATTGTGAAAAGATCATTCAAGATGTGTCGAAAAGGAGACAGTTTGAAAATGATGGGGGTGGTCTCTCCCAAAGAAAAACAGGTTTGTTGTAATATCCTTAGTAAAATGTTAACAACACAATAAAATTATAATCATTAGACTGCAACATCAACTCAATCAATATTTGTATTGGGGCTCGACAAAAAGATAAATTTGCGCTAGAAGGATTCACATTTGAGAGTAAAGTACTCCCCAGTAAAAACAACTCCACACCCACACTTCTACCCCCGATTTAAGAATGAAAGAGTACTTACAACTCTATCACAATTCATATTAGTTATGCATGTTCCCGTGTATATATCTAGCAAGTAGTGACATAAGAGAACATGGGACTCATCCCCCAAACCCCCATAGTCGAAAATAAAGAATTATGAGATCTATTAATCTATGAATTAGTAACTATTTCGTGTAACGCTTATGTATCTCGATTCTCGTTTTGTACATAATAGATGTTTTTTTCATACTTTTTCCGGTCGATAATAAGTAACCAATTTGCTTTTGGCACGTCCATTAAGAAAATAGTAACTTAAAATACCTAGTATGACTAAACTATCCTTAATTAAATATTTAATATGAGGAATAAGAAAACTTTTTAGAGATATGTACATAAGGTTAATTTTATAAAAATAAATTGAATTCTTTCTTGATTATATAAATGGACACTTATTTCACACCAAAATCAAAAAATAAATTGATCACCTTATTGTGAACCGGAGGTTTGACCGGAGTATTATTTTAAATTTTGTGTAACTTACACAATATTCGACAAAGGTTTGACCAACTGGCTTGTTGGATAACACATAATTCGAAAAAACAAATACAAACACATGGCTAAACACAAAAAGTACTTTTAAAATAACTTACTACTCCCTCCGTTTCAATTTATGTGAACCTATTTTTTTTTTAGTTCGTGTAAAAAAGAATGACTTCTTTCCCTATTTGGAAACAATTTACCTTTATGTAATGATTTATAACCACACAAAATATATATGTTTCATTTTACACAACAAATTCAAAAGTCTTCTCTCTTTTCTTAAACTCCGTGCCCAGTCAAATGGGTTCACATAAATTGAAGCGGAAGGAGTATTAATTATGCCGAAAGAAGCGTATGAAAATGCATCAGAAAATATAATTATTTTTTGTGCATAAAGTTCATCTTTAAATACTTTCTGTTTCTTTAGATTCTTCAATGTATTGTCGGGCGGATCCAGCACAATAATTTTTGGTTTCCGCAAATTAACCTAATATCTTTTGTCTAGATCCTGTATTAAAAAATTCATTAAATGTATAACAATATTTAACTTGGAATCGAGCCCGTTAATTCAGTTATTATATATTATTAACTTAAAATTTCTATAAGAACCCATAAACTTAAATTCTGAATCCACCACTAATTGTCATCCAAAGGCAAAAGTTGGTCAAATTACGAAGCATTACTAAAAAAAATTCAAATCATTTGTCATGCGCACGTGGTGTGTTCAACATGAAGTCAGCATAAAATGGCCTACAGATCTGCCTTTACACCTCAAGATGAGATGAAAAAAAAGGCAAGATAAGGTAACTTAATGCCTTAAAAGAGAAGTTAATATAAACCAGACAAGCACAAGATCTGTTGGGCCTATGCACAGATTGAAATCTTTGAATAGCTACTTTGAGGTAAGAATAAGGATTAATAATAGTAACAAATATGTGTCACGTATTCATCGGATTGTTATAATACTTAAATTTTACCGGATAAAATAACCAGGGTGTATCTATGTGTTGGAGTATGGGACACATAGAACCCAAGCTCCTCTCTCTATACTATGTATACTAATGTTATAGGTGTGCATTAATTAACTATGATTTAACGATAACAACATATGTGAATACATGTATTATATATTCATTAGATTGTTATAAATATGGTGTGTGCATAAGTTTTACCGGATAAAAAAACATCCAAATTGTAACAATCCAACAAGAACAACTTGCTTCTCAGTAAAGACAGTTCTTCCTACTAGCACCGTATGAAGTTAAACTTAGCTTTTTCGAGCTAAGAATTTATCGGAGACGGCCTCTCTACCTTTACAAGGTGAGATAAGATATGTGTACATAATACTCTCCCAAGAAACTATTTGTGAAATTTTACTAGGTTTTTTGTTGTTATTGTAAATGCGTATTCAATCCTTTCACATATTAAAAATTGTTAACTCGGAACCATAATTTTAAATTTTAGAAGAAACTAAATAAGATTATGGAAAAAAGAGAGGTTTTTTTCACTTTTAGCCCGTGTTAGAAACTATTTACATTCGGCAGCCAAAAAAATAACAAAATTTGTATAATTTTTGTATATAACATACATAAGGTATATATATACAAACAAAAAAATCACATTTTTCGGCTTTTATTTTGAGAGCGGTCATACAATATCATTTTCCAAAAAAAAAAAATTACATGGGACTGTAGAGAAATGTGTCCCATGAATGGAATTTACGAGTCGATTTGCATAAAAAGGTAAAAAAGGCGCTCATGTTTTGACAAGATGACATCAAAATGCATAGTTTTCTCTTACTTTTACTCAACTTCACAAAGCAAATCTGCCTAATCAAAAGTTATAAACACCACATGTTGAAAACTGTATTATCCACTTAGAAAATAATACATTATATTCACTTAGAAAATAAATAATCAATGAATAACTAACATGTAATGTGCGTGACTTACTAGCGCCGACAATAGTGTTATATTGTTGTGGGGGGGAGGGGGGGTATAGATTAATGGACTGAAAGTAAAGAGAAAACAAAGAAAAGAAAGGAGAGGTTGAACATGCACTGCACTTGGATTTTTGAGTATTTCTAATTACAATTAACAAAAAGATTATGGAAGACACTGGAACTTTTGAAAATCTCAGCCGACACCCCATCTCCCTGACAACCTTTTATTATTGGTACAAAAGAAAATTCTAAAAAAGCAAATGCATTATCTTTTATGGTTGTTTGTGGTGACACATAGGTGACTCATGCAACAATTAGTTAAAAGATTCATCAACTTCTCCTCAAACCCCTATATATAATGATACAAGAAATGTTCTTAAACCATCAACCAAAACTTAAAATATTTGTCACTGACCATCACAATTCACAATACAACAATATTCTACTGCAGAATCAGAATCACAATGAAAAACTTACTCGATGGAAATGTGATGAATATTCCAATGAATTCAGCTGTATGCTCATTTGTAAAGCAGCCAAAAAGACTATTGTCCCTATCTCCTTGCCAAGATCATATTCCATCTGCAACTTCAAAGATTTTATCTAAATTAAAGCAAAGTGAGTATTTCCGTTGTCTCTTGACGAAGAATAATCAACTTGTTCTTGTACTAGTACTGAGTATTAATGATCCTTATGAAGAAATCTTAAAAATGAAAAAATCTTGAATATGCAGGAAAATCTGTGATTGGTAAGATGACCAAACTGGGAGAAAGGATGGACTGTCTTGCACAAGGCATTCGCGAACATGGTAAGCACTTATATAGTTTATATTTTATATACACAACATTAAAAAAAAGGGTTTGAAATTGAAGATGAAAAAGAGTATTTGATTTAGTTGTGTTTGGACATGAACGAACTTGGGGAAAAAATGATGTTTAGTGTCTTAAAACCAATTTTCACTTGACATACTCACCAAACAAGTTTTTCAATACTGGAAATACTGGTATCAAATTTCAATTTGCATACAATGATTTCAGTAGTTGCAAATGAAGCATGGCAAAACACAAAGATGTAAATCTAAAGAACAAAAATAAGTGATTCGTGATGTACAAAACCATGCAAATTAAAAGCTCTATTTACATGTATATACGATAGAAAGTATTGATTGTATTGACGTTAATGTTTCAAATTTAATTCTGCAGTGAGCGTTAGCCCGAAGCTAACAGAAACTGTGAAGGGAAAATTAAGCCTTGGGGCGAAAATACTTCAAGTAGGAGGGTTGGAGAGAATATTCAAGCAGAAGTTTAGTGTTAGAGATGATGAAAAGCTATTGAAAGTTTCTCAATGCTATTTATCGACGACAGCTGGTCCAATGGCAGGACTTCTCTTCATCTCTACTGATAAGATTGCTTTCTGCAGTGAGCGATCGATAAAGCTCTTATCTCCAATTGGAAAGTTGCTTAGAATCCGTTACAAGGTATCCCTCTGATCTGGTTTTCTTTCATCTCTAATTTTCTAGCCATGTAAAGCATAATCTAATAGGCCGGTTAACAATTGCAGGTATTGATCCCAATAACTAAGACAAAGAAAGCAAAAGAAAGTGTAAATATGGAAAAGCCATCACAGAAGTATATACAAGTAGTTACAGAGGATGATTTCGAATTCTGGTTTATGGGATTCCTTAATCATCAAAAGACTCTGAGATATCTGCAGCAGGCATATTCAAGTTCTTCAAGCAAGCTAAGAAGATAGTTTTCTCTCCTTTTTTCCCTTCATTTTGTTTCAAATTCGCCCGGTCATCAATGTAAAATGTTGATGCGGAAACGAATTACAGATCTGTTCAAACTTGTAACTAGCTCCATTGCTCAAAGGAGGTTTTAGGTTTTGTAGGCTTTGAGCCGTGGGAGTTAATACTGATGTACAGATTTATTGTAAAACTAATGTAAACAGAAGACTAATTCATGTCTTGGCCACAGTTGTCCAACCAAAATTCTAAGATTTCAGAGTTAAATCATGTGTTATTATAGTAGTAATAGCTTAAATCAAGTTAAATACGACTTACCTTGAAATCGAGAAGAAGTGAGGAGTGATTTCATCTTCTTGGACTGAGTTTGAGGTGTGGGAGTTGAGAAATGTGACAGACTGTTATAGTTGCACATCTGAATAGCTTTGCTGCGATCGCAGGCCTTGTGCAAGGAACGCAGCACTGAAGATTTGGGAACACAGGAAGAAAGCCATGATCCCGGTCCTTGGCGCACATTCGTAATTTTTTGAAGCTGAGCTCAATACCTCAACAGCCACATAGAGTGGATGTTAATAGCACGGTCTAGCCAGTTTTTCGAACTAATCATTTAAAAATAGTCAGCGTTTACCAAGTCAATGAAAAATAGCACTATTTTGCTGCAACAGAAATCGGTTCAGAATAATATAGTGGAGTTCGGGGCACCTGTACATGAACTCTAGCCTATTATGCTGGAACTCCAACACACGGAAAGTTCCAGCATAATATACTGGAGATTCGAGCACTTGTATATGAACTTCCAACATACTATACTGGACCGGTATACTTTGCTGGAACTCCAGTATATTATGCTGGAGTTCTGGTGTATTTATGCTGGAACACCATCATATTATGCTGGAGTCCAACATACTTATCCTAGAACTTCACTATAACATGGTGGAGTTCAAGTGTACTCTTGTACCCTTGCTGCAACATAAACTTGTCAAATCGCTTGTACCATTGTCTAGAAGATTGTTTCAATCTATACAATGATTTTTCTAGTTTGCACACCATATTTTCCTTTCCAACAACTTTGAATCCTTCTGGCTGAGTCATATAGATTTCCTCCTCCAAGTTTCCATGTAAA
>MU667342.1:0-15860 GCA_026770625.1 Nicotiana glauca | reverse complement strand
ATTTACTAGCAGAAGTTTTCTTTGTGTATGGATATTTCTGCTCTCTAGCAAGGTAGGATCGAATGGTACCGCAAGCAACATGATTAATAATTCTCCAATCTTTTTCTCCAATAGAATCTGGTCTCTTTTCTTCAATAGCAAGATCTAGCCCTTGTTGAAAAAGGACATCTAGAACCTCGCCTTGCCACATTCCAAAATGTCCGGACCCGTCAAAAATTTCTACCGCAAATTTCGCATTTGACACAATTCTTGTCATAAGCGAAGATGCCAATGATGACGTATTGTTGACACTTGATGTAGATTCTTCTTGTTTATTGTCTCCCATCTTTGACACAAATATTATTTAATAGCTGACGACACAAATCAAGATTATTTTCTTTCTGGTGTGGAAGATCAGACTACGCTGCAACCACAGAGCATACTCAGATAGAACCTTGACTCAGTTACCAAGATAAATCTTTTTTGATGTGGAAGATCAGACTGTGCTGCAACCACAGAGCATACTTAGGCAGTACATTGGCTCTGATACCAATTATTGCGGAAGGCAAATGTATATAGTGTAAATTAGTCACAACTACTATACCAAAAAATATGACAGCCACTAAATAATAAATAAGACAATAAAGCAACAATAAAAGGAACACCAGAATTTACGAGGTTCGGCTAACTTTGCCTACTCCTCGGACACAACTAATATTTTATTTCACTACAAAATACAAGTGAAATAATACTAAAGAGAGAAGATACAAATGCCTTAAGAAGATAAAAAGGCAAATGAGAGATATATTTAAATGCGAAACATTAGGCCTACTTTTATAGGGAAAAATCCCAACCAAAACAAACTCTCTACCGATGTGGGATAGAGAATTTTGACATTTCAACATGATGGTGTTTTTTGAGCTTGGGCTTACTACCTCCCAGACCTTGCCTTGCTGCGATCGTGAGTAATGTGTTGTGATCGCAACTTCCTCTGTTAACATGCAAAAATAACTAAGTTTGTGATCGTGGCTCCACAATTGTGATCATAGCACCAATTCATTTTGACCAGAATTACCATTTTCTTACCCACAGTCCGTTTTGATCCCCATAGCGAGCCAGCAAACAGCCTTAAGGCAAAACTTATAGCCATGTTTTAAACAGCCACACCATCCAACCAACTCTAGGGCTGGTTAGAGTATCACGTACAAATGGCATGAGGTAGCTACTTTTAAATATGCTGTTTAAAATATATTCACAATTTATAATGTATTTAGAGGTTATTTCTCTTTAATATATTTTTAAATACTTCCTTGTTTACTTATAGTTTTTTACTTAGTCTTGCTTTGAACTAAGATATAATTAAATAGAATTAATTGTTTAGAATTCTACGATGAGGAATAATTCAAACAAAGAGAGATTTCGTCTTCAAAATATTAGGTAAAATACTCCTTACTCCTAATTAAACTCACTAATTATCATATCTTTTTACTATGTTCGATTTTCAGTGTCAATGTTCTAAAAATTTAATTCGTTACAATTCAATGACAAATAATAACTCAAACAAAGAGATGAGATGTAATCTTCAAATTTTAGTTAATGTCAAAGTTGTAAATATTATAAAAAATAATTAAATTAATCAAATTTCAAAAGGGTAGCATTTTTTGAACTTTCAATGAAAATAATTATAAATAAAGGAAAACACCATCCGAGTAGTGCACATGAAGGTAAAATTTTGCATACGTTTTAAAATCCAATATATGTCAACTAATCTTAGAGAACGCTCGTTGCGCGTGTATTTCATATCAATAAATATAAATTTTATGAAAACTACATAGATATTTTTTACAAAGTGTCTGAATTATTAAAAATCCAAATTTCTAAAAAAAATAATGAACATTAATCACATTTATGTAACTCAACAAAAGAACATATCTACTCTACAAAATACCTTATTATTTGGACTCTCATTAGGGATAGATTTATCATGATAAAGAGATAGATTCAATCATTATAATGATAAAGATATTATACATAAAAATAAACATCGTTACTTCCTTAGGTCAATAATGATGGATATATCAGTTAGTCACATATCCCTAATTTGATATTTACTTGCAATTGCATGCAATATCTATCCGCTAGATAGATTTTATTGACAACATGAAAAATTACGAAACTTATGACAACACTTTTGGAGAGTGTTTTATAAACAATTATTTTTTTAAAAGAATAGTCTGAAATAGCTAACATTTTTAACATTACTCACCTTAAATCTTTGAAATTTTAGCTAATTTGAAAATAATTGTGAGTTTCTGAGTTTTGCTTTAAGATTTCATCTCTTGGTATATTGAACTTGAAGTGGAAGACTTTTAATGTCACCTTAATTATTGTTATTCCTGGTGAAATAACAATTCATTATCTATTCTTGTGAAAATTAAATTAATCAACTTATATAAGAAATATGATTGGGATTAAATTCCTAAATATTAGAAGTTCTTATATAGTTCAAATAAAGAAAAATTTAATAATCAAAATTTTAGTTAATTTTAGCGTCCTAAATATTTAAAATATTAATTAAATATTAATTTTATCCAATGTAAAATTTATTTCATATGATAAAAAGGTCGACTAATTTTGCGTTTAAGTTTCGTACTTTTATAATAATCTGGATTAATTGAAGAAGACTAAATATATTTAGTAGTTTTTAATTTTTATTTACCACGTAATTACTATAAAATTAATATACTTTGTTGCAAATTCTAATTGAAGTAAAAAAAAATCTTCTAAAAAAGTACTCACTAATGTTAAAAACTATTTTGTTCATCATGATAAAGTACCGTCATTTTCCAATTGCCATATAGAAATTACTTCAAAAGAACGGCTACAAAATTTGTACTAATGATCCAAATAATCGACTTCTTAATTATTTATTTGAGGTAAAATTTTAATTTCTTTTGAAGTCCTACATTTTTGGTAACTAATTTAAATAAGTAAAGATTTAAGGGGTTTTAACACCGTATGCTCCTCTATAAATCTCTTACTCAGTATGCCTTAATTATGAAAGTTACAGTATATACCTATAAAGAAATTAAATCGTATATCTTGATAGAGAATCTTATATGTGTAACAACCACTATTAATAAGAGGATAATATCCCTTAAATGTAGCCTTAATTATTGAAATCCGTACTCAATAAATTTTGAGATTTACATCTCCCCTAATTAAACCATATTTCTATTTTCCATCAGAACTTTATTTTTGATATTGTATGCTCTATACTTTCAAATCTTCCTATATATTTCGAACATACCACAATATTCTAACTTAAAATACATTCAAATCGAGTATATCACAATATTCTAATGATAAGTACGCTATCTAAACCAAGTATTTTTGTGAAGACCCAAAGGGCCATCACCGGATTTATTCCTTTTTTTGCGCTTCCGAGGCTTTGGATACCTCACTTTTAGTTATCTCGATTTGTGTGCGCAGTCCGGACGCGTAGCCGGAAAGCTTTTATGTTGAAATATGTAAAATCTGTAAAGAATTTGAAGAATTTTGATATTAATATGGCTAAAGTTGACTTCGGTCAATATTTTTAGTAAACGGACCCGGACCCGGATCCGTAATTTGACGGTTCCGGAGGGTCCGTAGAAAAATATGGGACTCCGACATGTGCGCGGAGTCGAAATCCGAGGTCTAGAACCCGAGTAAAAGAATTTTTCTGTTAAATTTTTTTTCTAAAATTATTAAGGAAAATAAAAGTGAAAATTAATTAAAAGACTATGGTATCGGGCTCGTATTTTAGTTTTGATGCCCGTTATAGGTCTTAAATATGTGTTAAGTGCTTTCTGTGAAGTTTGGTCGAAATCGGACGTCGTTTGACGTGTTTTGGACCTAATTATCTAAAGTTATAAGTTTAAGAAGTTTGAAATTAAAATGATGATTTTGAGACTTGATTCATTGATTTTGATGATGTTTTGGCGATTTGATCGCTCGAGTAAGTTCGTAGGATGTTACTGAGTTAGTGTGTGTGATTGGTTAGGAGCCCTGAGGGCTCGGGAGTGAATTGGAGGTGGTTCGGGGTGTTTTTACACTTAGGTTGGTAGCAGATTTTTCTGCAATTTTTGCCCAGTGATTCCTTCTTCGCGTCCGTGGCCTTAGGCTCGCGTTCGCGTACCTTTCCCTGTTTCCTCCATTGCGTTCGCATCCCTTTCCTCACGTTCGCTTAGAGTCATTTGACTCTGAGGATTCAGCCCCTTTTTACTCTTCGCGTTCGCGTATATGACCTCGCGAACGCGTAGGTTGCATACCCCTTTATCGCGTTCGTGTTAGGGTCCATGCGTTCGCGTAGGCCAAGTTCTGGACCCCCAGCATTTTATTCTACACGTTCGTGTTCCCTTTCACGCGTTCACGATGTGTTGCCCAGTTTACCCTTCACGAACACGGCCCCTTTCCCGCGAACACGAAGGGCAATTTTGCCCAGCGAATTTTTAAGTAAAAAACAGAACTAGTGACGGGAAAAACATATCACTTCACGAGCTCTTCCTTCTCCAAAGTCCTAGGGCAAATTTTAGAACACTTCTTCATCAAAACTTCTTGGGTAAGCATTGTTTAACTTGTTTTCTTCAACCTCCTTCATTAATTACTAATTTTCATGCCATAAATCATGAATTCAAAGTCGAAATTAGGGGTTTTGGGTAGAGTTAAGGTTTTGGGAATTTTGGGTGATTCAACCTCGATTTGGGGTCGAATCTTAAAATAAATTATATATTTGAATTCGTGGGGTTATGGTGACTAGGTTTTGATCCGAGCCTCGTGTTTGGACCATGTGGGCCCGGTGTCGAATTTTGGTATTTTTGGAAGAATGCTAGAAAATTTATTTCTAGGCTATGGGATTATGTTTTTGAGCCCTAATTAATATTATTGAATTAATTATGCCTAGATACCATTATTTCGGAGTCGAATTTTAGAGGAAAGGCGGTATTTGAGAGTTGATTGCTATTATTTGGACCGAGGTAAGTGTTTGGTCTAACTTTGGCTTGAGGGAATAGGAGTAGAATCTTATTTGCTAATTGCTATTTGTCAAGTACGGTGTATAGGCATGGTGACGAGTATCTATACACTGGTGTCGAGTATGACCGTGAGTCCTGAATTGCTAAATTATCGAATTCTTAATTGTTGTTTATGAGGACTTGGTTGGAATCTTTAAACACTGAGCCGGTAATTGTTGGGACTGAGCATTGATTTAAATATGCTAAGTAGAAATTGAATAAGTTTGGTCATAGCTGGATCTCCATTGCCGGGATAGTTCATTAAATTATCTTGTTCCCTTGCCGGGATTATTTTGTGTATTGTGTTGAAAGAAATGGGATCGTATGGCATGCCGGCCACTTATATATTATGAAATGGGAGCGAGTGGTATGCCTACCACGTGATATTATGAAATGGGAGCGAGTGGTACGCCTACCACGTGATATTATGAAATGGGAGCGAGTGGTACGCCTACCACGTGATATTATGAAATGGGATCGTGTGGTACGCCGTCCACTTATATATATACTATGGGATCGTGTGGCGCACCGACCACTTATATGAGTCATGTTATTGATGTAGTTTCGTTGTTATATCCGTTGATCCGTTTTCACTGTATCCCCCCGAGCATGCCCCTTCCCAGTTCTGTTTGATGTTTTCCGTTGTTATTTCCATTGCCTTTGTATATATATATTTGCACAGATTATTTTTGGTAGGTCCTGTCTAGCCTCGTCACTACTTCGCCGGGGTTAGGCCAGGCACTTACCAGCACATGGGGTCGGTTGTGCTGATGCTACACTCTGTGCATCTTTTTGTACAGATCCAGGAGCAGCTTTTGGACAGCAGCAGTAGGATTGCTCGGGAGCTGTTTTCAGTCCAAGGACTCACGAGTTAGCCTAGCTGGCGTTCGCAGGCTGAAGTCCCTTCTACGTTTTAGTTTGTTTTCTTTGTTTCGAGACAAACAGTATGTAATATCATTTCAGACTTATTTTTAGTACTCTATAGCAATCTGTGGGTAGAGATTCGTCTTAAACTTTTGCATTTTGATTTCAGTTTTATAAGCTTAAAGTCTTCCGCTTTTATTTAATTGTTTTCATATGTTAATATTGTTGAGAAATTATCAGAGAATGTTTAATAGTAGGCGCCATCACGACTCCCGATGGTGGAAAAATTCGGGTCGTGACAATTTCACAGTATTCTAATTTCGAATATATTATTCAAACTAAATATAACATAATATTTTAATTTATAATACATTATTCAAATACTATGATATTTTAATTTGGAATAAAACATTCAAACTAAATATACCATAATATTCTAATTTGGAATACAGTGTTCAAACAAAATATAATATAATATTCTAATTTAAAATACAATACTCAAATAATATTTTAATTTGGAATACAATATACAAACCAAATATTCTACAATTATTTAATTTGAAAAAATATGGTTTGAATACTGTATTCCAAATTAGAATATTGTGGTATGTTTGATTTGAATATTGTATTCCAAATTAGAATATTGTATTATGTTTCATTTGAATATTCCAAGTTGGAATATCACCGTTGTTTGATTTGAATAATGTATTTTTTTATTAGGATATTGTGGTGTGTTGGTTTGAATAACATATTCTAATATTTTATTTCAGTTTATATATTATATCCCAAATTAGAACATTGTCACATTATTTTGTTTTTCTTTTGATTACATAGATGAAAGAGAAGAAAAAGATTATGGAGGACTTCATAGAGAAATTTCTGGGGTGGACTTGTTGGTGAACATGTATAATTCCAATTCCTTAAAAACGTGAGATGATAGAGTATTTTAAGGGATTTATTAAGTTGGAATGAGAGATAATTTATTTCCTTAAAATGATTTATTTAATGGCATATAATAATATTAAAAGTTTAAAAAGTAATAAACTTTATTAAAATAGGTATACAAGGTAAAATAAATATTTCAAAGGTATATGAAGTTAACTAGCATTTTCAGTGGGCATACCGTGTAGATTACTCAAGATTTAATAACCAAATTTCAATGAATTTTTAGGTCCTAAATATTAGGATAATCAAATGACTATTTTGTCCAATGTGAATTATATGTTAAAAGGGTAAAAAAGAAAAATAATATTTCGCTAAAGGCCGTCGTGCTTTTAATTTAGTATAAATTCTTTAAAACCTTTAATTACTGGCCAATTGCATTTAATATTTCAAATAATAAAATGTATATAAGGTAAATTTCAATTGATTTTAAAACTCCTAAATATTAAGACTTCCTATATAGTAGTTCAAATAAAGAAATACTTAGTAAGCAAAATTTTGGTTGATTTGAAATTAAAGGGTAAAAAAAGCGAACGGTTCGCTAAGGGAATTCGTGATTTTAATATAGTATATATATATAGATATATATAAGTTGAATTTGCACCACAAGGTTTCACATCGAAGGTAAAATGCTCGCTAACAAAGACGTTTCCACGAACTCGAAACATCCAATAATTTATGGATGATTGAGTACTTAACACTCCATCACAACCCCTGGTTGGTTATACCTATATCTATATACATGTTCACGTATATATAGATAGCCAGTATGGACATAAGAGAACAGGGGACTCATCTCCCAAGTCCCCATAGTCGAAAATAAAAAAATATAAGATCTATAAAATTATGAATTAATAACTATTTCTTGTGACACTTATGTATCTCTATTCTCGTTCTGTACATAATAGAGATTTATTTCATACTCCATTATTTTAAGTTTTGAGTAACTCACTCATTTTTCAACAAAAGTTTGATCAACTAGGTTGTTGGATAACATGGAAAAACAATAAAATTGCTTTTAAAAAATTATGTCGAAAGAAGCGTATCACAATGCTTCAGATAATATAATTATATTTTTTGAGCATAAAGTTCATGTCTAAATACTTTTTGTTTCTTAGATTCTTCAAAGTATTGTCGTCCAACGGGAAAAGTTGATCAAATTATGGGGCAATGAGTTAGGTTACTCAAGAATTTGAAATCATTTGTCATGCCTGCGTGGTATATATGTTCTACATAAAGTCAGCCTTTACAACTCAAGAAGAGATGAAAAAAAAGGCAAGATAAGGTAACTGAATGCGTTAAAAGAGAAGTTAATATAATCCAGACAACCACCAGATATGTTGGTCCTCCACACAGATTGAAATCTTTGAATAGCTACTTTGAGGATTAACGATAACAAACATGTGTCATGCATTCATCGGATTGTTGTGAATACTTAAGTTTATCTAAAATAAATGCTTATTAAATCCTTTTACATATAAAAGATTATCAACTCAGAGCCACAAAGAAGTGTCATATGATAATACCAAGTGAAATTTTAAGTTTTAGAAGAAACTAATAAGATTATGGTTAAAAAAACAAATATTACATGCTACCGTAGAAAAATGTGGCCCATGAATGGAATTTATGATTTGCATAGAAAAGTAAAAAAGACCTTTTAGGTTTTGATAAGATAACTTCAAAATGCATGGGTTATACTTTTACTCAACTTACAAAAGTAGGTTGCATCACTGCCAACTCAAAAGTTAGAAACACTACAAGTGCACCCAAATCTTCATAATAAAATTAGTCAGCAATGGGATTAGTTTACTGTAATTGACCTGACAACTAAAAGGACATTTTCAAAACCTATGCAGCAATAATAAGACATAGATTAAAACTATGAGAGACCAAGGTTTAATTCCAGCAAAAAATAAAAATCCTTGGTGATTTCTTCTTATCTACCTTAGTTCTAGTGAGTAGCACTCGCAGGTACCAGCCGAATGAATAGTTGAGGTGCCTACAAATTAATGGACGCAAAGCAAAGAGAAAAACAAAGAAAAGAAAGGAGAGGTTGAACATGCAGTGCACTTTGATTTTCGAAAATTTCAAATCCTGACAACCTTTTCTTCTTGGTACAAAAGAAAATTCTAAAAAAGCAAATGCATTATCTTTTATGGTTGTTTGTGGTGACCCATAGGTGACTCATGCAACAATTAGTTAAAAGATTCATAAACTTATCCCCAAACCCCCATATATAATGATACAAGAATGTTCTTAAACCATTAACCAAAACTAAAAATATTTCTCTCTCACCATCACAATTCATAATACAACAATATTCTACTGCAGAATCAGAATCACAATGAAGAACTTACTCAGTGGAAATGTGGTGAATATTCCAACGAATTCAGCTGTATGCTCATTTGAAAAGCAGCCAAAAAGACTATTATCCCTATCTCCTTGCCAAGACCATATTCCATCTGCAACTTCAAAGATTTTATCTAAATTAAAGCAAAGTGAGTATTTCCGCTATCTCTTGACGAAGAATAATCAACTTGTTCTTTGTACTGAGTATTAATGACCCTCAAATGAAGAAATCTTAAAGATAAAAATATTCTTGAATATGCAGGAAAATCTGTGATTGGTAAGATGACCAAACTGGGAGAAAGGATGGACTGTCTTGCACAAGGCATTCGCGAACATGGTAAGCACTTATATAGTTAAATTTTTTTATATACAACATTAAAAAAAAGGGTTTGAAATTCAAGATCAAAAAGAGTATTTGATTTAGTTGTGTTTGGACAAGAACGAACTTGGGGAAACAAATGATGTTTACTGTCTTAAAACCAATTTTCATACTCATCAAACAAGTTTTTCAATATTGGAAATACTGGTATCGAATTTCAACTTGCATATAATGATTTCAGTAGTCCAAACGCAAAGAATGTAAATCTAAAGAACACAGATAAGTGAGTCATGATGTACAAAACCATGCAAAAGCTCTATTTACATGTATATACGACACAAAATATTGATTGTATTGACGTTAATGTTTCAAATTTAATGCTGCAGTGAGCCTTAGCCCGAAGCTAACAGAAACTGTGAAGGGAAAATTGAGCCTTGGGGCAAAAATACTTCAAGTAGGAGGGTTGGAGAGAATATTCAAGCAGAAGTTTAGTGTTAGAGATGATGAAAAGCTATTGAAAGTTTCTCAATGCTATTTATCGACGACATCTGGTCCAATGGCAGGCCTTCTCTTCATCTCCACTGATAAGATTGCTTTCTGCAGTGAGCGATCGATAAAGCTCTTATCTCCAACTGGAAAGTTGCTTAGAATCCGTTACAAGGTATCCCTCTGATCTGGTTTTCTTTCATCTCTAATTTTCTAGCCATGTAAAGCATAATCTAATAGGCCGGTTAACAATTGCAGGTATTGATCCCAATAACTAAGACAAAGAAAGCAAAAGAAAGTGTAAATATGGAAAAGCCATCACAGAAGTATATACAAGTAGTTACAGAGGATGATTTCGAATTCTGGTTTATGGGATTCCTTAATCATCAAAAGACTCTGAGATATCTGCAGCAGGCATATTCAAGTTCTTCAAGCAAGCTAAGAAGATAGTTTTTTCTCCCTTTTTTCCTTCATTTTGTTTCAAATTCGCCCAGTCATCAATGTAAAATGTTGATGCGGAAACGAATTACAGATCTGTTCAAACTTGTAACTAGCTCCATTGCTCCAATGGAGGTTTTAGGTTTTGTAGGCTTTGAGCCGTGGGAGTTAATACTGATGTGCAGATTTATTGTAAAACTAATGTAAACAGAAGACTAATTTGATAGGAACAAACCTATTGACATTCTCGTAACGTAAGCGCTTACCTCAGCATTCTTATGATGTAAGCGCTTACATCAGTATTCTTATGATGTAAGCGCTTTCCTCAGCAGGGCATTCAAATGCCTATAAATAAGGGTCTGCATCTTCATTTGAAGAACATCCCAAAACTTCTTCATTCTCTCTTCAGTTAATAAAGATCTATTCTTTGTGTTGCCGTGGAGTAGGCAAAAATTGCCGAACCACGTAAATCTTGTCTTGTCTTGTCTTATGCAATTTATTGTTTCTCTCCTAAATATTCTTTCCCTTCTATTATCTTGACACGCTTCCCAACAACTGGTATCAGAGCACAGACAGTGTATTTCTGGTAGAAAAATACAGTATTGGTGCAGGCACTACAGAAAATTGAGGATACAATGACATTTATTTAGTGACTATTGAAATAAATGTCGGAAAATTTCCTTTTTTTGACATTTATGACAAAATGTCGTAAAAACTATGACATTTAATATTAATTGTCGTATAAATAATGACATTTGATACTAAATATCGTAAAAAAAAATGACATTTGATAGGAAATATCATTAAAACAACGACATTTGATACAAAATGTCGTCAACATAATGACAGTTTTGAAGAAATGTCATAAAAAGTACGACATTTGCTACAAAATATCGTAAAAATTAGACATTTGATACAAAATATCATAAAAAGGATGACATTTGGTATAAAATGTCATTAAAACAATGATATTTGGTCCAAATTGTAGTAAAAATACGACACTTTAACAAATGTTGTAACAACTTTTGATACAAATGACAAAAAAATATGACCTTACTTTAAATGTCATATTATTTGTCGGTAATTACGAACATTAACATCTACGATTAGAAATTTCTCTATAGTTTCTAAGTTTTAAATCATTCTTTGTCTTAAAAAAAGCTATCACACCCTTTATATTTAATATCTAATTTTTTAAAATATTGTGATAATTACCTACAATATAGACGATTTCGTTTCTTGTTGCATATATAATAATTTAAAAGGCACGTCCAAGACTAGCTCCTGGGCGAGTCATTTGCACAATGTCTTGAGGCGGCTCAAGTGTAGGGCTTAATTTGTGAGGCTTGCATGCACCCCAAACATAAGATGTGCACACTACACGTCTATTGCTCGGCGGTCGGGCCCGCTCAATAAGTACTAGGTAAATTATCTGTTAAATTTTTTGATTAATAGTGTTGACCCTCAAAATACATTAACAAATAAATAATCTTAACTCAAAAAGCGAGTCATAGTATTGTACATTTACTAAGTGAGCATGAGGGTTAATGTTATAGGAACATTTTCTCTGAATATATAGATAGTCAAACTGTATATCCTCACACGCTATTGAGTTGTAGTTCTTAGATTTATTTCTTCCAATATATTTATTTCTGAAGGGGTAATATTTTGAATTATAAAATTGATAAAGTTTATTGATTATTATTTTTAGAAATGTAATTAAATGTGTAGTTTGATAATAGTTTAATTTGTAACTTCGAGCCTTTTAGGGAAGTAATCAAATATATGTAGTTTGATAACAATTTTAACAATATTGCATTGTTTATACTTGTAAAACATGTTAGATATTTTGTTTTTTTATGAGTTTCCTTAATTCTATGATTTCTTAAACTTTTAATGTACTTTCTATATTTTTATGTCATATATATATATATATTAAAAGTTTTAAATCGGAATTTTTTTTTATTTCTTGAACCAAAAAAAATTTAAAGATTCATGAGGCTTACCCCTCCCCCGATATTCAGTGAAATGCCCACGTCATATGCCTCGCCTTTTAATAAATTTCCGATTTAAAATTTTTAATTAAAATATCAGTGTTTAGTCAAAAAATATATTATTATTACTTTTACTTGTTAGATGTTGAATTTAAAAATAAAATATTTTAAAAAAATAAAAATATATATGAAACCAAGTAGTCAATATTTATTGACCACAATTGAGAAAGTTAATTAAGTCATAAGCATTAGAAGCAGGAGGACTCATCCCCTCTCTTCTCTCAAAATCAATTTTGGGTCAAAATCTCAAATTGAGTTTGAAAAAATTTCTCACGAGCTATGTATGGAAAGTATTGTAGATTTCGAAGGAAAAGATTTTGGCGGTAAGAATTTTGCTTCCCTCCTCCCAATTCTAAAAAATATGGTTTTCCTTCCTTAGTTAGAATTCTACAAAAAACCTAATTTTTGGTATTCCACTATGCTATAATAGATACTTGGAGACGAAAATCACTGAGGCTTTTGCTGCTGAGATCCACAAAGCTTGTTTTATACAAATTCAAGGTACCCAATTTAGTTAACAGATATCTTTCTTTTTCTTGGTTGTTCGGATTTGGGTTAACAGATTTCTTTCTTTTTCTTAATTCTTCGGATTTGGGTTATCAATTTTCTGCTATATGTATTGATTGGTAGATTGGTTTTGATTTTTTGGGTGGTCAAACAGTGTGTTTCTGGACGTTTGTTGTTTAGTATATTTATAAAGTTGGATATAAAGTTGGATAGGCAACTCTAACTTATTTGGGGATGAGATAGAGTTTGACAAATTGATACATGAAAAAAAGTTCATTTTTTGGGGGCATTTTTTTATTTGTTCTGCTTTTTCCATAACTCAAATATGAGATGTTTGTGTTCTAAAAATACTTACTAGGTTTGTTCTTTCCTAGTTTTTAGGCTCTTCAAGTTTGCTCGCAAAGCATGTTTGTAATACTTAAACTTTTTTTTATTGTATATAAGACACCAGCACTATGTTTGTTTAGTGAACTTTAACAAGATTATTCAATATCTATAAAGAGTAGTGTTCGCGGGTCCTTGAGCATGAAACACATTTAATTAGAATGAAAAAATCTAGGTCAGAATGAGAGCTTATACTCATTTGCAGAAAAGGATTTGAACTGTTAAAAGAGATCATATATGACTAAATGATAGGGGATGAAGCTTACCTCAAGTAGAAGGTCCTTTGTATTCCTTGTCAAGATCAGATATTGCTAACAAAAAAGGATGGAGATTATTTCATATAGAAGGTCTGCATTCGTACAAGGCTGCCCTTATCGACCCTACCTACCCAAATTTTTGGCACTCCAACTTATACTAGATAAATAAAATGCAGACCTCACAATAAGTTTGTTCGCAATCTAGCAGTAAAGTAGAGAGTTCCACCCATCTGACCTTGTTATTGCTCTCGGTGATGGCACTATCTTTTCTCATTAGATGGTGACATCTGCTGCTATAATTAAGCAAGCAAATCCAGGGAAGCCACACCAAGCTTGGCTCTGTTTACAGGACCAGGCCAAGCCTGAGTGAAAAAAGTACCATCACCACCTATACTCGAACAGGCTTGCTAACAATACTGTTCACAAAAAATCACAACTGCACCATTTCCATTCCTCTCACGGTCTCACCACTAAACAAAGGCCTCAACCATGTCAAGATATGAACAAAAAATGATCGTGGAGGAGCAGGCCTACAACAGGAAAGTGTCAAGAAAACTAGAATTGCAAAAGGAATGCTATGAATAGTAATACTACACTCAACTGCATTGATACATTTCCCGTTAATATTCCTCCTTAAACCATTTTCATTTTCATTTTCAATATATCAACTTTTCGAGACCAATCTTAAAGTAACACTTGAAGAACATATAGATATCTCAAAAGTTTCATGTGAAATGCATAAAGTTGCTATGGTCAAAGCTGCAATTAGCAAGTTAATTTTATTTTGATGAATGGGCAATGTACGACTGCTAATTGTACTTTAGTAAATAAATACAACATTTTCCTTTCCATACTCAAAAGATGAATGATGATAGAATTAAAAACAAGAACTAACCCATCTTGACTTCACGGTGGATTGACAAGCCACACACAAGTATCATGGCTTCTAAATAGACATGCTACACTCAGGCACAATGTTCAACAGTTTTCAGTACATACAAGGGTTTATATAATAACCTATTGAAATACAATAACAAGAAGTATATTTATATAGCATTGCATGTATGCAAGTATATAAGCTACAAGCACTCATGAAGTGATGCTTAATCTGTCTAAGTTTTCTCCTTCTAACAGCCAATTCTATGTCATATTCTACAAAGCAGAAATACCTATTTGTGTGAATGATTTATTCTTTTGCCTAAGCTTTCAGGATTACCTATTTAAGAAAAATAGTTAATGGCTTGGATATAGTATTTGTGAGCACGTGATTTTTGCCCTAAGTAAATTATTCCTAACAAATCCAAACAAAATAATTTTTTAATTTTTTGTTGATATTTGTGGCATTTTTGTGTTAATTAGTTGCATAATAATTCATATTAAAAAAGACAAAATATGCATATGCATTAGGATTTTTAATTTTACAATTTTGGTAATAATTTATTTTGGGAACAAATTAATGGAAAATCAAAAAAATATATATAGTATTTTAGTTTTTAATTGAAATTTACTATAAATAGATGTCAATTAATTCTAAAAATTAATTGGTTTAATAATTTAATAAAATCAGGAAATAAATACAAAAATACAAAAGAAAAAGAAAATACAAAAAATTCAAAAAGAAAAAAGAAAATACAAAAATACAAAGGGAAAAAGAAAATACAAAAGAAAGTATAATACAAAAATACAAAAACAATAAGATTTGGGTTAAAATTGGATCAGTTATTAGCCCAAAATCAGAAAATACCCAAGCCCAAATAGGTAATACCCGCCCAGGCCCAAAGAAATGTTAGCCAGTTTGCCCAGGAAATCAAAACGACACCGTTTAACTATATTTGATCTGGACCGTTGAAGCAATTGATCCAACGGTCATGAAACACAGGCCACTAATGAATAAAACGACGGCGTTCTTTATTTTAAATCTGGGTCGTTCATTGGGTTAATCTAACGGACAAGGTCATTTTTCATTAAAAGCTAGACGATGTCGTTTAGAGGTTCAAATGATCTAGGCCGTTGATCCATTTAATCTAACGGTCACGAATCACCAATAGTCTTTTAATATATCAATAATACATACATGTAACTCATTTCATTTCTTCCTTCTTCCCCATCAAACCCTAGCCGGCCCCAAACCCTCTCCAGTCCCCGCCGGAATCCTACCGGCGGGAGACGACACTTAAGCCAATCAACTCACCCTTAACACCCCAAAACCGCCATAGTCTCCTGATCA
>MU667341.1:12413-33435 GCA_026770625.1 Nicotiana glauca | reverse complement strand
TAAACCGGTGACTTGGGACACCATAAATCTTCCAAGTGGCGACTCTGATTCTTTAATAATAATCCCGTTTCGATTATCCTTTAATTGGAAAAACTCCCTTGCGCCCTCGCGGGTAGCGCCAAAAGGAGGTGTGACAATATCGATGGAGTGGGGGCCTAAAATCACCCTGTGGCTCTCTATAAGACCCCATAGTATGAGCCCTCTTACTCTTCTCCCTATCCCTGCGAGTATCACCAATCCGACGGGAAAGATCCTCTGTAGTCTGAGCGAAAGCCTGTATGCGAGAAATATCTACATCATCCGATAGGGATGCCACCCTACAGTCTCTAATCAGATGATCCCCCAAACCATCCACATAATGATGAACTCTAGCCCTCATGGTACGTACTATATCTGGTGCATACCTCGCCAAAGAATTAAATTTATGGATAAAATCCCTCACACTCATATCCCCCTGCTTCAGGCTAAAAAACTGGTCAAGACGGGCCTCCCGAACCTCCCTTGGCAAATAATGGGTTAAAAAAAGCCTCAGAGAAGTCCTCCCACTCTGCTGGCGGAGCATCGGGTCCTCTAGATCTCTCCCATGCCTCATACCATAGGACAGCTACATCACGTAGGAAAAAAAAAAAGCCAACTCCACAACCTCTATGACAGAGGCATGCATCACCCTCAATACTCTATACATATTGTCTATAAAGTCCCGGGGATCATCTGTGGAGCTGGATCCTGTAAATAATGGAGGGGCCAAGTAAAGAAACTTTCGTACCGTCGAGATTCCTGTCCGATCTCTCCGAGCATCTGCTCCCGACTCTAGCTGTCGCTCATGAATAGAAACCATCCTAGTCAGCAACTGAACTGCCTCCCTCATCCCCTACTCGATGGTCTCTGGTGGGGGAACAACATGTGTTGGAGGTCCTGTGTCTTTAGTTGCCTCAGGTACTAATGGAACTGGTGAGGCTGGGGTTACTGCATCTCCCTCGGCTCTAACAAGTGATAGGGAAGCTGAAACTAGGGCTACTGGAGACTCACTGTGTGCCTCTAAGGGAAATTTATCCCTCTGACCCGGTGGGGAACGACTGGTGCCTTCCCCCGGATCCATACCTGTCTCTCAATATGCCATCTCCTGAGTGAAGTTAGCCTGTTAGATAAGAACACAAAGCACGATTTGGATTTTTTATGTTCTTATAACTTCGCTCTATAGCACGATCTATTAATTGAAAAAAAACGTAACCATTCCTAAATGCCTCATAGCCTCCTAATTATAAGTGTGGTGCATAACACACCCATAAGCAAGACTCTACTAGACACGGCTTGTGGACTCCCTGGTATACGACTTGCTCTGATACCAAGTTTGTCACGCACCAAACTAGGGGAGGCACGGCTGGCACTCGATACTGTATTCGATCGAGTTAGCCACTAAACATACTAGCTAACTAAACCGGGGGCCCAATAGATCGGGCAAATCAACATCTAAAATACTAAGCTTGGACCATTAAGGTCATGACCTGAATAACAATAAGCCATATAAACCAAGGTAGACAAGCCAAAATAATAAAGTACTAGCTGACCGACGAGGCCACGATTTGAGACATATATGTCTACACACACATATATACATGCCAAGCCTATGGGATGGAGACTGAAAGCTGCAAAAAGAAACCAAAAATATTGTGTCCACAATAGCCTCTAAGAGTGTCACAAGCACTACCGGGATAAGGCCCCGACTATACCCAAATTGTACAACAAATGTAACCATCATATGACAGCTCCAGGAAGAGGTGGAGCTTACCAACTCACAGCTGAACCCCTAAATCCTAACAGAGGGGTCGATCAGAGTCCCTACATGGACCTTCACGTATGAAACAAAAATGTAGTGTCCCCAGGCAACAGGACATCAGTACGAATAAAAATGTACTGGTATGTAAGGCAGAAAGTAGAATCATACATAGCTGGTAAAAAAAAGGTAATAAAGATACCACCTAACACTGAAACTCTGATAGCCTCCATGGCCGATATCCGACCTCATAATAATCAAATATGCATGGTATGCTCGTGTAATCGTATGTCGTGAATACATATATATTGATGTAAATGCATGACATACCCAACCAAATGCTAGCAATGGCGGTCTCTTCCAGTAGCTAACCGATATCATATTGCCAACCTATGGCCATCTATACAATACATATAGTCTTTCGGGCAAATAGGCCCCTTATCTCCGATTATAACTCGAAGTCCATGCATAATATGCCATGTATGATATGAACTTTGAATGCACATAATAGGCCATAACAAGAACTTAACCAATATTGGCTCATTGGTACTCTTATTCTCATAATCTCATAATCACATTCGTATTGTATACAATTGTCTCGTGGAACCTCATATATTTTTATAAGCTCGAAAACATAACTCGACTTTTATAAAGATAACTTAGCTATGAAGATGTTCATAAAAAGCTTAAGGTGCTTCACTTAGTCCTTATACCTGATTTCTTGATAATTAGTAAAAGAAAGTATTTCAAAAAATCAAGTGTTTTAATAGTTTAAACATAGAATTTATATTTGACATTTTTGGAAATCGACGTGTCACTTTAGAGATTTTAAAATACACTTTAACAAGGAAGAATGACTGATTGCAAATACTAAATGCTTTTATTTTGTTTAGCCACACAACCCAAAGACGAATAAGAATTCATATATAAAGATATATAGATAAGAAAGCCGATAAAATGACATATATAGATGTAGAATGCCCTATTTAACCGAACGAGTGGAATATCAACCTAATAGAATCATGAAAATACTTCAGCTATAATCCCAATGCCTTTTACAGAAGGTCTTTCTAGCCATAGAATAGTAAAATATCGCATTTGGCATCTTAGGAATTTCCAAGAATTCGTGCAAAAAGGAATAACGAAGCTTAGCCTTAACATACCTTTCCAACGAACGTCTGAATGCCTGTAGTTCCTTCACGAAAGTTGTTCCTTACGTCCTAAGCTTCAGAAACACTATATATATGCAGCTTATATGCACCTATAAACAGTTCAAAATTGAGTTTAAATCGGTAGATTTTCCATATGACCTTAACTTGATGAAACGTCCATAAAACTTTGTAAAAACGATCATAAAAGAGTCCCAAGATGATTACCTTAACAAACCAAGTATAAATCCTGAAGAACCAGCAAGAACAACAAATTTCTATCTTCCAAAAATAGCTCCAAACACAGCTAATAGAAGGGAAAACAATTGCAAAGCGTAGAGATTGAGTTTCTAGTCACGGGGGCAAACGTTAACGGTAAAAATCGTTAGAAACGCACCTTAATCACTCAAGAACACCATGGAACCCTCTATTAAGCTTGCTCTCTGTTTTGGGACTGAAATGAAACGTTTTGAGGTCTTCAAAGTCGAGTTTACCGACTTATACCACTTGTTTGACCCGACCCGGTTCGCGACCCAGTTTCAGCCTGGACAGTATGGGGTATAACAGTCATAACTTTTTACTCCAATGTCCATTTGATATGAGATATTTTTGGTTGAAAACTAGACTTTTGGACATTCGATTTGATAGGTTTTGGGTCCCATAACTCTTTATATATTTGGAAAAATAATCTGATACATTTGACCCAAAGTTTAGAAAATTTATTAGAGAAATTTACGATAACTTTTGCCGACCTTTATTTCGCAACTTGCTTGACTCCAAAACATAACATGTGACCAGTGTGATGTTATAACCAATCATATATAACTAATATAACCACGCCACGTCACGTATATTATGTAAGAGAAGAGAGAGAAAAAACATGGGGTCTCACAATGAGTATCCCGTCTAATCTCCAAGAAGTAGAGACGAGATGGTCGACTTCGACACTTACTAGTGGTCCAATAATGATATATCAATAATACATTAAATCGTGGATTTCTATAATCATAATTTTAATCCAATAGAAGAAAACAAGTAAATAATTATTTCTTTTATAGGAAATTTCCAAAATTCCTTTTTCATTATTTATCCAAATATTCTCAAGCCGAGAAGAGGTAATAACCACTTTAATAAGTTCAGGGCAGCAATACAAGCATGCGCAAATCATGCCGAGGCGTATGGCCCGATCAAACAGAAAATAAATTGTGCACTGCCGAGGATCGAACGACGTGAACCATAGATGCATTTATTTAATCTATCGAGGCGTTCGACCCGTCCCAAAAATAAACACACAAACAGTCAATCAAAAAGTCCACACGGAGTAATTATCTAATGAAAACAAATCCTCTTTTAACCATTTAAGAAAAATGAAGTTTTATATGTTTAGAAATTCATTGCCAATTCGATGTTATTTAGGCAGTTCAAGCTATCGATAGGTTCACAAATAATCCAAGTATAACATGCTTTTGGGTCCTAACTACCCGGACAATAGCATAATAGTAGCTACACATGGACTCTCGTCACCTCGTGCGTACGTAGCCCCTACAATTAGGAGCACACAACCAATTATTTCACCTATGGAGACAATTCCCTCTTACAAGGTTAGAAAGGAGACTCACCTCGCTCCAAAGCACACTTCCAAATATCAAGAACAAGTCCAAGCCCTCAATTTGAAGCCGAACAATCCCAAACTAGTTAAATGAAGTAAGAACTAGTCAATATAGACTTATAAGATCGAATTCGAGCTATTTAAGCAATTTTCCAACCTTTTACACAAGTTTCCTAAATTCCGACCCCGGGCCCACATGCCCGGATTCCGAGATTTTTCGAAGGAAGTTGTTCTCTACAACCTAAGGATCAATAATATATGATTTATAATTTATTTCATAACAAATCTCAGGGTTAAATCTAAGTTTTAATAAAACCCTAGGTCTTGCTCTAACCCCTTAATTTTACCTAATTTCTAGAGTTTAATCTAACTAATATACAGGTATTAAACTAAGGATGGGTGAATTAAACTTACCTCACAATGCTAAGTGGAAGTCTTCTCTCCAAAGCTCCCAAAATCGCCAATGGAAAAGTGTATGAGTGATAAAAATGGTCTTGAACTCGTATTAAATGAACCTCACTACCCAGCAATTTCCGCATCTGCGGTCAGGGGACCGCATCTGCGAAGAAGTAGCCGCATCTGCAAAAAAGGGGCAAAGATCTACGGTCTCCGGGCCGCATCTGCAGAGCCACTTCTGCGGCCTGGGAGCCGCATCTGCGGTTCTTGACCTGGGCCACCCTGGGCCGGCTTCTGCGATGGGAGAGCTGCATCTGCGGTCCAAGAACCGAATATGCGGTTATGACAGAAGCAGCAATCCTTCAGCCTTCTCAAATTTCTAAATTCGATTCGTTAATCACCCGAAATCCATCCGAGGCCTCTGGGACCCCAACCAATCATGCCAACAAATCCCAAAACACATTACGGACTTGCTCGAGGCCTCAAATCATATCAAACAATGCTAAAACCACGAATCGACCTCCAATCTAAGCTTTATGAACTTTAGAATTTCAAACTTTTATTTTCGATGTTAAAACCTATCAAATTACGTCCGATTGAATTCAAATTTTGTACGCAAGTCATATTCGACATCACGGACCTACTCCAACTTTCGGAATCAAATTCTGACCCCGATATAAAAAAGTCCACTTCCAGTCAAACTTCTCAAAAATCTTCAAATTTCTATCTTTAGCCAAATGACTCCAAAATGACCTACTGACCTCTGAATTCACTTCCGATCGCGCTCTCAACTCTAGAATTACCATACGATGCTATTCACAGACTCGGAATCCCAAACGGACATCGATAACACAAAAATGCACTTCAAGCCAAACTTATGAAATTTCTTCTAAAATGCTAACTTTCACAATAGGCGCCAAAACACTTCCGGGTTATCAAAAACCTGAACCGGGCATACACCCAAGTCCGAAATCATCATACGAACCTGCTGGAACCTTCAGATCTCGATTTTGAGGTCGTTTACTCAAAAATCACGACCTAGTTAATTCTTTCAACTTTAAGCTTCCAAAATGAGAATTCTCTTCCCAAATAAACTCCAAACTTTCCGAAACTCAATTTCAACCATGCGTACAAGTCGTAATACCTTAAATGAAGTTGCTCATGGCCTCAGACTGCTGAACGACGCGCTAGGGCTCAAAACGACCGGTCGGGTCGTTACAACTTGAGGCTACTCGCCGATGTACAGAAATTGCTCTGCATAGAGGCAAGGACATTGACAAGTGGCAGATACCTCTACAAGACTTAGAGCCCGTTTGAATTGGCTTAAAAGGTAACTTTTAAGTTAAGTACTTAAAATTAATTTATAAGTGCTGAAACTTGTTTTGTAAATAAACAGTTACATGTTTGGATAAAAGTGCTGGAATTGAAAAAAAAGCTTATGAAATATTTGGTAAAGAAGTGTTGGTAAGCCATTATTCTTGTTAAAATTACTTAAATTTATTTTATCTTTTGAAATGGATTGAAAGCTACTGCATCAGAGAGTACACTAAAATAACATTTATTTCTCCTTAATCTGTAGTTTCATAGTTTGTGCAATTAAGCAGAAACCATTAGGATTTAACAGTTTGCAGTAGCTTGAATTTGTTGGAACTCTGAAAAAGAATAAAAATCTTGACAAGCAAAGATTGTATTCTTATGAAATAAATCTTATGAAATTAATACTGGAGAAGTAAAATAACAAAGAAGTTCACTAATTTGAAAAACATCAATACAAGTGTAGTAATGTAACCTTGAAGTTTATATATGCTTTTTATGTGATTGACTTTAATCTGCATGGAAATGGCATGTTTGTGTGTGTTTGGAGGCTAATTGGGTGCTATAAAGGCAGATTTATGCTGGAAATGGAGGTAGAGGTTGATAAGTATGTTGTAGGGTTTTCTACTAAGGGAAAATTTTGAAATTAAGAAAATTTATAAGGGATAAGAATGTAATATCTTTGGTGAAAGCAATTTGGCTTTTAAGCTAATTTTGAAAAAAATAGGTTTTCCAACTTATTGCTTTTGGTTTTTTAAGCATATTTTAACTTTTTACGCTCTTTTTTTTATTATTGCCAAACACTTCCACAACTTAAAAAGAGACTTTCCATCCAAATATGCTCTTATAGCATGTTTGGCCAAACTGCAAAAATTAGCTTATTTTTATAAGTGCTTTCTCTCAAAACTACTTTTGGTGAGAAGCAGTTTGTGTTTGGCTAATTCATTTGAAAAATACTTCTGAGCAACAATTAGTGTTTGTCCAAACTTTTAAAAACTGCTTCTAAGTATATATTTTTTAAAAGTGCTTCTCAAAAAAATGCTTTTGGTGAGAAACTACTTTTTTTTGCTTTTCCAAAACTGCTTCTGCTTCTCTTCCAAAGCATTTTTTTTCTTCCAAAAGCTTGACCGAACACTTTAACATTGAAACAAAAACACAAAAAAGTGCTTCTAGTGTAAGGCCCCGTAAAATTTTAGTAGAACTTGGGGTTTCGTGGTACCGAGGTAGGCTAAGTGTTTGAGAATTGTAGAAATTTTTTGCGACACTTTGCGATTCACGGTACGGACTTCTTGGTTGTACAGTGCATCGAGGAGTTGAAAGAATAATTTTTGTAGAACATGGCATTTCTGCGGTCAACTATGCGACCGCAGAACCTCTTCGTGGACTGTAGATCGACCGCAAAATGCAATAGGACCTAAGCAAAATTTTGAAGGACATTTTGCGGTCAACTATGCGATCGCATCATCATTTCATGGGCGCGCACAATTCGTCGCAGATTCAGAATGAAGAATTTGGAGAGAGATTTCGTGGAGCATTATGCGACCGCATAACGGCCGTTGACTTGACCAGGTCAGCCCAGTTTTTAGGAATGTTTTTGCGATCCATTTTGCGATTTTATAACCTGATTCCATTTTAATTAAAAGCCATTGGGGCTCATTTAGTAGGCAAGAATTTGGTGTTTAGAGATGAAATATGGAGCTAGAGAGAGAAGGAATGGGACTAACATCTCCACAAATCAAATCTTTGCTCAAACCTTAAAATTTAACAAGGAAAGCTTACAAGGTATTCATCTAAGAGGTAAGATTCTATTCCCTAGCCCTCAATTTCGGGATTGGACAAAAGTAGGTAATGAGAAGTGTGATTCTTGGGTGTGTGAGTTGTCCCTTGTGCATGCATTTACCAACAAGGGTTGTGGGAAGGTTGTTGAACTCAAATGGGTGAACATTGGGTTGTGGGACGAAGGAAATCCACCATAAAGGAACCTTGAAATCATATTGCACACCTAGTGCTTGACAAAATGCCTAAACGGGTTGAACCCACAAAACCTCTTCCTAATTATGGTTCCACTTTGTCATGTCTCTAATAGATTGAAGTTGCTAGGATTTTCGGAACGTTGTAGCAAATTAAGGAAAGCTCATGCGAGGTGTGTAGGCTAAATTTCTTAGAATAGAATTCCATGATGTTCTCGTAAGTCTCAAGTGTGATTGACCCATGTTCTTATTCCTCATGTTATGAGTTATTCCCAATAAATCCGATAATTCCATGCAAGCATTGTGTCGGAAATTATATGCTTAAAATGTGTTTCAATTGCTCATATCACATTATGCTTTTTTTTAGGAAATGTGTTCAAGTATGGTTTATGTATTGAAATATTATGACTTCAAGTCGTGTTTCAAGTGAAAGTTTATTATGCTTAATTTTGGAAAGAAAACTCAACGTGCTTAAGATGCATGTTGCTCATATACATATTTAAAGCCTTGGTTTTAAATTCTCTTGTTGTTGATAATCTATGATGATGCTTGAAAGTGAAAGAAGTGAATATGAGATATAAAAGGTGGCCATCGTGCCAATAGTGCCAATGAAACAAAGAGGATATGTGAAAGACTATGAAATGAACTATAACTTCTTTTTTTTTATAATAAATATTTTGGGAGTATCGTTTAGTCACCGAGGAAGAGCAGGTTGAAATAACTTAATACCATTGTAGGAGTGATTGAGGGGTAAATCCATGTACTGATGTATTGAGATTATTCCCCTTATAAGGGATGGTATTGATATGTTGTGATTATTTTTCTTAATTGGGATGAGATGACTACTAGCAGAATGTGATGTGATGTCGACACATACAACAATTTGTAAGACGGCTTAGCCGATCGGGCTGAGATCGGATGCTATGCCGCACATATGATGATGGTGTGATTGGAAGTCTTTGGGTGAGACGGTTTAGCCGATCGGACTATGGCCAGACTCCGTGCTAGTAACACTGTCCTATATCGGTACTAAAGATCTGGTTGAGATCGGATGCCATATCGCGCACTTGATGGTATTGTGATTGGATGTCTTTGAGTGAGACGGGTTAGGTGATCGGGCCGTGATTGGATTTCGTGCTAGTAACACGGTGCTATATCTGTACTAAGATTTCCCGACTTAAAAATAATAAAATTTATCTTTCTCTTAACTGGACATTGTTATATTGTTTGAGGCTCTCATTGATCATATGTTGCCTCACTTTGTATTGTTTCTCGATTCATCGAGAGGGTGTTTAGTCGTACATACTAGTACTATTCCATATGTACTAACATCCACTTTGCCTGGGGCGCTGCGTTTTTAATGGATGTAGGTGATTTCACATCAGGCGGTATCGATCAGTGATAGCAGTACACCGTATTTTTATCTGACTTGGTGAACCCCGCTTCATTTCGGGGGTCTTGTACCTTTTGTTCCTTGTGTGTAGTGTTTTGAGGTATTATCGTGACCTTGTTGCCGGCACCATCATATCACTCTTATGTATTCATTAGAGGCTCCGTAGACTAACATGAGTTGTATCTTGATTTTGGAAAGTCAAACTATAAATGTTGTACTTATAACATATGCTTCCACTTCTAAATCATGAATGTGTAATATATTTTGGGAAATCGGAAAAGAAGTTGCGATTGTATTGAATGTGTTATTCATGTGATCTTCTCATTGTCTAATTGATGGAATACATCTTCACGTTATTCATGGTAAGGTCGAGTAGAAAGCATCTAGTATGCTTGCTTGACTGGGGTATCTCGGTTGATCGTCGGCCGCGCTCCCCAAGGTCGGGTATGACGTTTAGGATTGGAGAAGTTTGGCCAAAAGTACTTTTTTTAAAAGTAAAAACAGTACTTTTTGAAAAATTTAAGGTGTTTGGCCAAACCGGAAAAAAAATACTTTTGCGTAGCATCAGAAGCAACTTTTCTGCTTTTGGGGAGAAACTACAAATTATAACTTCTTCCAAGAAGCAGAAGCATATAATTAATTTATTCAAGACAAGAAAAGACTACTCGAAAAAGGGTCGAATTAGGACAGATATAACCTTACAATAAATTGAAATTTTCAAATTATCCCTCATTAATTTAACATTTTTCTATTCCTTTTCCTTTTTATTTCTACTATACATTTCTTCTCTTTTTTTATTTTAATTGAATTTCAATTCTCTTTCTCCTATTCCTAAGAGTATATTTTAAATTTATATTATGATGTATTTTGACATATTTAAATTATCATGTAAACAATAAGTAATCCAAACATTCAATATTATTGCTTTTGAATAACTATATTTTATATTAACTGGAATTTTTAATATATATTTTTGCTTTATGTTTTATATTTTAATTGAATTATTTTATAATCAATATTTATTTATTTTTTAAAATAATACTAACCGTAAATTGAACCATTATTGTCCTTTTTTTTAATTTGATACTTAAAAGTTCTTTTTAGAAGATTGCCAAACATAACGAGATTCAAAAAAGAACTCAAATGAATTGACCAAACACAAATTGCTAATTTTACAAAAGTATTTTGTCAGAAAGTACTTTTCAAAATAAATAATTTTTGATAGCTTGGTCGAACATGCTCTTATATTCTTTTTCATAAGTTATTAAGTGATTAAGTTGTTGGGTTTTATATTCCTAATTATGCCGGTTGTGATGTAATAGCATGGTGTTATATTCTCCATAATGAGCAGTTGACTAGGTGAATAAGTTTGGTTGGGATTGAACGTACATATTTTTTTTTGGTATCAATAAAATTTATTATTTTGACAAAAAAAAGAAGAAGAGTAAAATAAAATTATATAGTCGTTCTCAAAATAATAATTGAACAATGTATATTTTTAAAATAATTTTTGTACATATATACATATTTTTTATGTTATATATAAAAAGAATATACAAAATTTATATACTTTTTTGACTACCAAATATAAATTATTTTTGGCGCGATTTAAAAGTAATAATACCCCCAAAAAAACTATCTTAAATTCAGAATCTTTGATATACAGAATTCAAATTTAAATGCAATATTTTAATAATCAGAGGTGAACTAATTTTAATATCTCAATCACAACTAAACAAAATCACAATAAAAACAAACGACAAAGGTTTAAATTGGTGGATAACCCAAAATTTAAACATATATTTTACGTGGTCATACAAAAATAGCCATAATTTTAAAAGTAATCGAAATTTAGCCAATTTTCATATAAAGATAAATCTGTACGAAAATACTATTCAAAATCCGGAAAAATACTCCACTATATAATAATAAAATTCCAATATAATATACCGGTCCAACATAAATTTCCTATATATTATACTAGAACTTTTCGCATATTTTATTTTTAAACTCCCAACTCGCATGTTGAAGTTCCAGTTTAATATACTAAAAAATGTTTTTAATGACCCGTCCAAAAATTGGGTATTCCTATTTTTATGTAACAGATCATCTTTAGATTTTACATACCTTATAAACAACCTTATAATTCTCTTTCACTGAGTGTCGCCTTGTTGCTCGCTCTCTTCTTCCCCGCCCTCTCTTTGTTGCCGTTGCTTGCTTATTCTAGGGTTTCACCACCTTTTGTTTCATTGTTCCTCTCAATTCCCATGCACACAAATTTTTTCTTTCATTCTAGGGTTTTATAGGGATTATTGGATGGTTTGTTAGATAATTGTTGAAGGTTCCAAGAATAGAGAAAACCAAAGATGGCATCTTCAGATAAAGAACTGGAACAACAGCTCGTCGAAGCTGGAAACAAGCTTCTTCAGCCTCTTTCTTCGGTTGACGATGAACTCCTTCTGTTACTCGACGTGAGTCCCTTCTCCTCTTTTATAGTACTTATTTTTTCCCGCTTTAATTCGAATTGGCTGATTCTTGTAATAGTTGTAAAAAGTGAGTTGCATATTTATTTATACTGGTCACATTTGAAATTGCCGAGGGGTTATCAATGTGACTGTTGGGAGCTTTTTCCTATCTTCAATTTGTATGTGGCTTTTACCTCTGCATTTGAGTTTTGTGGGTTGGCTGGAAAGCCTAATGGTTCTGTTTAGATGACATTTCAAGGAAAAAGCAAAATAAAACCGTCTGCTTTTGAATTTGACAAAGATGGGTTGAAGTCTATAGTTACAACACGTCCTAAGTTCTACAATGCGCACCTAATATCTCCAGATAAGCTCATAGAATCCGATATTTATGTGTGAAGTATTGATTTGATTTGGATAATTTGCAAGTTTGAGGCTAATCTTGGCCAATAGATCATTGTCATGGAGAATTTTCTTGTGTTTTTCTCTCTTAGTGAGAAGAATTTCATGAAATTAGGTACCTGCCAATTCCTCTATTTCTCTCTAGTGGAAGCGCTCTCTAGCCTTTCCTATCTATGGTCGAGACAGAGGACCAAACTGTTGCTAGGTTAACACTACCAGTACCCTACCCAGCTAAAATCCCAACCCTGACTATCATCACGCCTTCCCCAGCTGCTGTACTCAGCTGGTTGACCAGATGCTCGAGATCTAAACTACATCCCGGTCTCCAGAAACTTATAAGGGGATGCAAGTGATGGTATTTCAAGAAAAGGTTCCCCTCCTAGTAGCCTTTTGGATTTGTTGTACTGACATTTCCTTTTGGCTTGATATGTTATAAAATTTCGGGAATGTCAGAATGTGTCTTAGAGATCCTTCTCCACACCATCCGTGACTCCTAAGTCTGATTCAACTTCCACACCCGCCTTCAAGGTTCTGGGGCTGGTGAAGTTTTCCAATCATTTCCCTGTCAAGAAAAGAAGTTTTGCTATCATTTCATAATATTCCTCCAAAGTCTACACCCAAAAAGGAGTAACGTTTTTAGTCATCCATCCCCCTTCAAGTACTCCATACATTTCCACTATCACCCCCTTCCGTAAAGCATGCTCCTCAATTTCGAATCTCCATAATCGCCCTAATAGGACCTTGTTTAGAACTCGGTCTTTTTTCCACCCCAAGACCACCTCATTTTCTTGGAGATATGACGTCTTCCCAACTGATTAAATGGAACTTCTTAGCCCCATTTTCTGAATCCATAAGTAGTTCCTTTGGAGCCTTTCAAATTTGCCGTGACATTAGTTGGTCCACGAAACAATGATATAAAGTACGTGGAATGCTCAATAAAGTGCTTGCAGTTAATACTTCCTTCCCCCTTTCGACGTACACCTCATTTGTCATCCTGCATTTTCTCAACTCTCTCAATCACCAGGTCCCACGCAGCTTGATCCTTATTAGCGCCCAAAGGTAAGCCGAGATAAGTTGTTGGAAAAGCTCCAACCTTGCAACTAAGCGGTTGTGTTTGATTTTCAATATTGTTTACTTCACTGGTCACTGGGATGATCTCGTACTTCCTGAGGTTGATTTTGTGGTTTGACAATGGCTGAGTCAGTGTAAGAACCTGTCTAAGATAATCCAGCTGGTTAGTGTTTATGTCACAGCAAACTAAAGTATCTTTTGTGAACAAGAGATGTGAAAATCTCATTGTGCATTGCTCCCGATCACCCCAGGTAAACCCCTGAAGTAACCACCTGTACAATTCTATCCATTATTCCACTCTACGCTTCTATTATCAGGATGAATAGTGTAGGAGATAATGGGTCCCTCTGTCTCAAACGCTTTTTTATCACCCTTAAAGTACCGTCAGCAGCTCAGAAGTTCATTTACTGACCATGCATCAATCACTGAAATCCGAACATATTAAGGAACAAGTCCAGCGTTGCCTAACAGTTGAACATTGAATAATAGATGATCGTTGTTCTCTACTTCTTTGTGTCACATATAACATCTGTCGAATAACAAAACCCCTCTCTTTTGTGGATATAATTGCGTGGGCAGGCATCACGAGACAAAATCCAGTATCTTGACTTTATTGGGGGTTTTCGTCTTCCGTATTTGTTTCCAAGGACATATGCAGTTATGTTGTGTATTTAGAGTTTAATTACCTGTAGCAAGATTTGACAGAAAAAGGTTCTACTGCTATGTCTTTAAATAACCCGTCACCTTTCTTACATTTTAAAAAATGTGCCGTTTTCAAGTCCAATGCATGGATTTGTGCTTTTCAATAAATTCATTTTCAATTTATTAGGAAAATGTATATTCATGTTTCTGGTTTATAAATAGCCTTTGGATGTACAGCATTATGGTTTTTGTGGTCTATCTTCAATTACTTCTTGTTACATGCTCCCATGATATAAGTGGCGCTGCTATGTACTTGCCAAATTATTTCTTTTTGTTTTTCAAACCTTCTGCTCTTTAAAAATTGTTTTAGAAACTCCATAACTTATTAGCTTGGTAGCCTGAACTTGGGGCTAACTTTGATCTTCAGCTCATCAGTGGGTAGAACTTTACAAGTTTGCATGTGGTTCCTTGTATCCTATTTGGAGCAAGAAAATTAGCGCTACTGGTTTTCTTCAAGAAAGACCAAGTAATTAATTGTTATCTTATTGCAAATAACATGAATTTGACTTACAAGTGGGAACTGTTACTAGATGGAAATAATATAATTTTATAATATGGTGTCCTCTGTAGATGTATCATGATTGTATTTTAAGCTTGATTTGACTAGCACTCGTCCATTGAGGCCTTGAAAATGGAAATGAGAAAAAGAAAAGTGTTGGGAAATAGGTAAGATGATATATTTGGTAGGTTGAAATACAGTGTTATCAAAGGCGAAAAGCACAAAAAAAACTCTAAGATCTGTTGGGGCTTTAAGCGCAAATAAAGCGTGGGCTTTAATGGAAAAAAGCGCAACTGGAGAAAAAGTAAAAATATGTATATGTAGTCTAACACTAATAATTATAAGCATGAATAACAAATATATAGACAAAGAAATTGGAAAAAATTTACGAACAAGTGAAATATCAATTGTTTAATGTTGCCTTTTACGATTACTCATTGGCAAGTAAAAGTATGTCTAAGAGCCTTGATGCGATACTAAAGCGCCCACAAAGCGAGGCGAAGCACTCAACATGTTTTGAGCCTCGCTTCAGGGTTTAAGCGCGCATTTGACAACCCTGGTGAAACATAATTTTGTCACTTTTAATCCTTCCATGTTTTGGTTGATTTGATTTTGCAAAAATATTCAAATCAGAATCTGGAATTGTATTTCAGGGTTCCTGTGACACCTCTTTGTTAGGCTTCTACTTTTCAATGTTTTCACTTGTGCGTTTTCTTTTTTTAATTTTCCCTTTATCGTCTACTTAAAGCGAGTGGAGTCTTGCCTGTCTAGAGTGGAGCAATCACCATCCATATCCATGCATGATGCACTTTCTCCGCTAATGAAGGCATTGGTAGCAGATGAACTCCTAAGGCATTCGGACGTTGATGTGAAGGTCGCTGTTGCTTCTTGTGTATCTGAAATAACTAGAATTTCTGCTCCAGACGCTCCATACGATGATGACAAAATGAAGGTATCAGAAATTCACTCTCTCATTATCCTTCCTTATCGGCCGTCTAATAACACTCCATTTGGTTGACGCACAGGATGTCTTTCAATTAATTGTTTCATCCTTTGAGAATTTTCATGACGAGTGCAGCAGATCATATAGTAAAAGGGCCTTGGTCCTTGAGACTGTGGCCAAGGTCAGGTCATGTGTCATCATGCTTGATCTGGAATGCGATGGGCTCATAACAAAGATGTTTCAGCATTTCCTTAAAGAGATAAGGTACCTCCATGTATCTTATTGCTTTAAACGTAATTTTGCTATCAAGGACATCTTGACTCCTTCTATGTACCCTTGTTCTTCTATTTGTAATCTACTTTTTCCTCACAAAAAAGTGATTCTGTTTGATTGAAAATTTTGACTATAGATGTTCGCCACAGTGAGCTCCTATTGTTTGCTCTTTCAAGTATTACTTGTAATTAAGATTGAAGTCTTTTCCCAGATATTAAAAATAATTTTCTAACAATGTTTTTACTCATATATTCTTAGATTTGCAGATTCCTCAGACTGCATATGAAGTTTATGATCTCCATATTATCTTTTATGGGCGAAGTTTATGATCCATATACTTCTATAATTTTTTCCAGGACTTGTATTGTTTATAGAATTGCTTATTTATGTACATGTCATCGTACCTTTATTGGGGTTTAAGCAATTGTAGGAGGCCAGAGTTGTGCCAAATGTGTTATTTGAATTTATGCCGAAAAGTCTGTTACTGTCCACATCTGCTTGCATACTAACTAGACATCCATTCCTCACTAAATCGAGCAACGTGATAGTGCACGTATTGAGATTCAGCTTGACCAGTATCCATAATGGAACTAGAAGGTCAATTATCCTTTTTGATGATATCTAATGCTGCATTAAAGTAGTGAGGTAGGAATTTTTTCTTGAATGTTGGTAAAAAATGAAAAATTATATCTAAATAAGCGATAATGTTCTAATTGAAATAGAGGATTGCATTTTCTGTAATTTTCGTCAGCTACTTCTCGTTCTGATTTTTTTTTTTTTGAAGAATGAATTTGTGAAGCTTTATTAAACCGCTACCAATCTGTCAATTCTAACTATACTTCTAACTATACTGATGGGTGTCCCTTGTATGAATTCTGTTGCTGGCGGGATTTTAAGTCTCTTAGGACTCGTTTGGTACGAGGGATAAGGGATAATTAGTCTCGGGATTAAATTTGAGATGAATTTATCTCATGGTTGGTTGAGATAAAATCATGGTATAACTAATTCCGAGATTAGTTATCCCAGGATTGTAGTGTTTTTGTGTGGAATAACTAATCCCGGTATAATTAATCATGGGATAACTTGTTTCCCAACCAAACGACCCCTTATAGACTTATACGCTGTTAAGGATCACAATTTTTGTGTGTCATGCTGCAGTTGTTAGTAGATATAATATAGCGGCGTTTACTCTATGGAACTTGACTTTCTTTTAGTCGACCTTTTACTTTGTTTTCAGTAGCATTTCCATGTTAATTATCAATTTAGCATTATTTTTGAAATGATTGTTGTAAACCTGGTAATAAATTGTTCAACATCACTGCTTTGTGAATGACGTTAGGGTAGACATCGTGAAGTTAATCAATTTAACAGTTTATTGCTTGAATTCCATGTCCAGAGATTTTCATTCGGAGGCTATATTCACATATATGGCCACGATAATGACTGTTGTGATCGAAGAAAGTGAAGAAGTAACTATGGAACTGCTTACCCCGCTGCTGGCTACTGTAAAAAAACACAGCAAGGTTTTTCATGGTTTAATAGATGCACTTATTTTGTATTATCGCATTTATTAAGTCCTTTTTAGTCTTGTGATATGGCTAAATGTTCTCAACTTTCAGGAGGTGACGCCCATTGCTAAGAAGTTGGTGACGACAGTATTTGCAAATTGTGCACCCAAGCTCAAACCTTACCTGGCACAAGTAGTTGAATCATTAGACCTTTCTTTGGATGAGTACAGCAAATCCCTGACCTCTGTGTTGGAAGGGACTCATATAGCTGTTGAGCTTGGCAATGACAGTTCCTTAAGAGACCAATTGGTAACTTAATTTTCATTATTAAGTTATGCTGCCTTTTTAAGCTTTTGATGCTGTATTGTCCCTGTAAAATAAAATCTTCAGTTTTCAAATCCGAACTCCAACACTGTAGTAGCAATGTTCAGATGATATCTACTAAATTGTAGCGGCATAGCTTACAGGCACAGATCAAGTAAATGACCATAAAATAACTTGGTACGGTGAGGGCTACTTTTAACAGCATATTTGAATGCCAAAAAAAAAAAATCTTTCTAAAATGTTTTATGATGTTTGGCAAAAGGGAGAAGGCAGAGCTAAAATCATATAAAATGATTGTTGTCTCAAAAGACCTGCAATGTCTTGGGCTCCACACAAATTTAGTGAAATGCAGGACAGAATAAAGGCTAAAGACCCATAGAAGTAACACCAACTAGTGAAGATTAAGGTTTAGTCATATGCGATGTGGTGATGTCAGGCAAAGTGTTGCTGGTATCTATTTAGTTTGTTTAAAGATTGTTAGTAGGAAGTGTAGGAAACCTCGATTGTTGGTAAACTCAATTTTTAGACACGGAAATGAAATGAGTCGAAATAGAGCAAAATGGATGTTTTGAGGCAAAGTAGTTTTTGTTGTACTGTTATGATGTTTTGCCACAGCAATTTAACAAGGAAACCAATTTCTTAGTCTTTTACCAAAAAGGGTTGGAAGTGTATGACTTTCTTGATGCGTCGTTGTGTAGATGTTGTGATTAGATGCCAAATATATCTCGTAGTTCATATGTAAGTGCTGAAATTCTAATGATTTGCCAATTTTGTAGTTTTTTGGCAATGAGATTGATGATTGCTAAATATTAATGGTTCTGGGGAAGAGCGATTTCTGCAAAGCTCCTTGACTTCTGTTTTGCATGTTGATTTCATAGTTCTTCAACATGTACTTGTTCTCAGTATGAGAATTTGAAGCCACTTTTTACAGTTGTGTGTGCCAGTGCCACAAGTGTGTAGTAATTGATGTTGTTGGTTTGAACGCAATATTATCGCAGTATTTTTTATTTTTTTATAATGAAGTAAGTTGTTTCATAATCTCATTACTGGCATCAAGTAGATGCAAAGAGTACAAAGGTAATATGCTTGCTCCATTACGTGATGTTATAAATAGAACCTGGGAGCTAACCGAAAAACCAAAAAATCTGATGAAGGCGATGCTATTGCAGTATCTTTTTGTGTGGCATCGGGTTGAAGGTTTCACACTTTTTTAAAACTACTGACAATGTGATTTCCCCTTGCAATTCTCTCCTTACTTTAGTATTAAGTTTACATATTGATGTATTTTCAAGGCTGCTGAGAGCAAGTTTTCTGGTCTTCCAGAGGGTGCTCATGCAACTCAGTTGTGCGATTGGATTTCTTATGTTTTGTGATTTTTCCAGGATATTTTTGTTATAAGTATTTTTATATCTTGTCTTGGAATGCACAATGTCTAAGGCTGCTGGGAGCAAAGTGGCTAGTATTCTTTGGACGAGGCAGGCCAGGCATGTTATCTGGATATTATGATTATTATTTGTTTGTGCCAAATCAATGAATTGGTTTGATGTCATCTATGGTTGTGCATATTAATGTGTTATTTCCAGAATGTGCTTCCAATGTGATTATGTTGTTGGCTGGCTGTTATTTTAAGGTATTTATTTGGGAACTTCTTATTTGATTAGATGGCTAAGAGTTTCAGAGAAGAGGCATGCTCTGATGATGTTGACCATGCTGTTAATAAATCTTCAAAGTCCATCACAAGTAATGGTTTTAGTGAAAGAACCGGGGAATCTGCTGCTCAAACAGATTCTTTGATTAAGGTCGAGAATCATAATAGTGGGGATCTGCAAGATGCTGCTGTTAAGATGACATCCAAGTCTGATTCTGATGATTCAATGGATGAGAAGTCAATGAAATCGGAGTCTAGGTCAGCACAAGCTGCTAAGGAAAGTGCAAAGAAGGCAAACTCTTTAATAAACTCAGCTGAATCTTCTTTTCAAGCTCCTGACGACAATGAAAAAGAAGCCGAGGAGCTTCCAGAATGCAGGAAAAATCAAAATAGCGATTCTGAAAGTTCCACTTCTGATGACCCAGCTTGTGAGGGATTCAACTCTTTGGAGAAGAAAATAGAAGCTAATCTTCAGCATAGTACGCCAAAAGAATCTGAGGGAGAAGCTATAAATGTAGCTCCGACATCTCCAAGTCGGAGTCTTGCTGACGAGTGTGTCCGAAAAAAGGCTGGTCGTGGTCGGCCAAAGAAGAAAAAAAGCTCGAATAAAAAACAGTGTGTGTCTGAAGGTACACTAAACTTAGAAGCAAAGCAGGTCAGTCGCCCTTCCGAGGAAGCCCCTTTAGAGCCTTCTCACGAGGAAAAAGAAGATGGCTCCTCCAGTGACGCGGAGGCAATAACACCGAAGCAGTTGGGTAAGAAGAATGAACCGAGGGTTAAGAGTCAGAGTCAGAGCCAGGATGGCCCCTCTACGAAAAAGGGCGATAGCAAAAAGCGTGCTCCTGCAAAAACTAGGCTGGTAATATGATTCCCTACAATATTCTTCTAAGGATGATGTCGCTGTAATTTCTGGTTTCTCTCATTGCAGCATCATCCCTTCTTAGACTTACCAAACGCTCTTCATGCTAGTCCCATCTATTTTGTTTCTTATTGGCACCATCTAATTTTTTCCTTTTTTTTGGGGTAGGAGAGCACACCTTCACCGGGTTCTCCTGATAGGCCTGCTAAAGATGAAGGTAACCAAGAGGAAACCACAAAGAGTGCAAAGAGAAAACGGTCGTCTGGTAAGGACAGGGTAAGTGCTTTACAATGTATATTTATGCTGCTTTATCCATCGTACCTGTTAGCTGTTCAGTGTCCAAATGTCACTGTAATTGTGTAAAAGAAAATAGTGCTCAAATATTTCTGCTTGATTTGGCCGTCCCATTGGAATCTCCTTTTCGACATAGTTGCAGTATCTTGCTTGTCTTTTTCACTCTACTTATAACAGTCTATGCACCCCCCTTTAACCATGATATTGATATTTTTTTGAATGTGCATATCCAGGATGAAGGTTGTCGAATGTGTAGTGAAATCTTCAAAAATTGGTTTATATTTGATTCATTTATCATCTAGAGGATGTCTTGTGTGATTAATCGGTGACTTCTCTAGGAAGCTGATGTCTAATCAGTATATGCTGTTGTGCTACTTGTCAGGCAACAGAGGATGTGCAATATGATGAAAGCCTGGTTGGTTTAAAAGTTAAA
>MU667333.1:63120-76856 GCA_026770625.1 Nicotiana glauca | reverse complement strand
ACTTTGATTATTTATCTCCTGTCCATTGTATTCCGGACAGAGGTTGTATTTTATTTCATTATCAGTAGTCGCTCATGCACTTATGACATCGGGTTCTGGGATGGCTTTTTGAAAAGTTTGATTTAATTATTATTGTTAATTTAAATTAAAGCAAAACCCTTTTATTTATGAAAATTGGAAGGAAAAACCTTAGATTTTTAAAAATTATTAAAAGAGGAATTAATCGGTAATCTAGTTGGCTGGCCTGACAGATGTGTCCGGCGCCACCACGACCCTTAGTGGATTTTGGGTCGTGACACCCTGAGTTGAGATTTTAGACATAGGTCCTCCATTCCCTAGTCGCCGTTTTACCAATATTAGGGCTCCAATCCCTCAGTTGAGATTTTAGACATAGGGCCTCCATCCCTTAGTCACTTTTTTACCAATATTAGGGCTCCAATCCATGAGTTGAGATTTTAGACATAGGGCCTCCATTCCCTAGTCGCCTTTTGCCGACATTAGGGCTCCAATCCTTGAGTTGAAGTTTTCAGGTATAGGGCTCCACTCCCTAAGTCTTTCCTTTCAAAGGCACACAATACTGATTTTATTGCTTTTAATAAAAAAAATAGATTAGATTTTGTTGCAAATAACTCACGAAATTTTTCCTAGTGAAAACTGGGGCAGAAAAGTTTTGTTTGTTTGTTTGTTTTTGTGCCTGAGCAGGTTTGACCTCGAGGCATAGGATTCGAGATGACCAAAAGAATGAGTCTGAGTTCAAAATAAAGAAAAAAGAAAAAGAACAAAAAAGAAATGAATTCAAAGGTTGAAGCGGAGAAAGATGCGGACTGCTCAAGATGTGGTTGAAGTCACAAGTTTTGCATATCCCGCCTTGATCCAAAGCTAAAGAAAGAACCAACCCCTACAGCTGATGAGCATCAAGATTCTGATCGGAGTCTACAACAATAAATAGTTAAGACTCAAGATTAAGCTTCAAAAGATTTATAGATAGGAATCTTGTAACTCGTAGTTGTTAGGCTTAGCTACCTTAGCTTTTTACTTTCCATTTTGGTGTAATAAGGAGCTCAACAAACAGAAACAGCAGCCACAACAATGAAATCACAGCTTTCTCGGTAGTCCCAGTTACCAAAACTTCCAGAACTATACTGACTTGATTCCTTTATAGCCAAGGATATGTAGGCAATCTTTGAAGCAAGGTTCGATCGGACTATTTTCAAAAAATGCTTCTCACGGAGTTTCAAACAGGCAAAAATCCCTCATAATTTCTCATTTATCTTTGCCCGAAAACCCTTCGTGTCTCCGAGCAAAGAGGGACAGTTGTGAGCACGTAATTTTTTCCATATACGAAATACTCCTACAAAATCTAAGAAAATAGATTTTTTTTGTTAATTTTACCATTTTAAGGGATGTTGTAGATAGTTTACATTTTTTTTGCTTGCTTAATTTCTATTTAGATTATGAAAATACCAAAAAGAATCATGCATTGCATTTATGGTATATTTTTATATTTTTAGGATTAATTAATGAATTGTTTGCTCTATAAAATGAAAATCACAAAAATGGCCAATTTCTTCATTTTTATCCTTTTTATTTGTTTTTATCTCTTTTAATATAAGATTAAGTAGCTTTTATAATTTTGTAATTATTTAATTAGTTTGATCTCACACTTTAGATAATTTAGGATTTTTAACTTTTATGGATTTTAATTAAAAAAAAATTGAAAATAAAAGAAGAGGAAGAGAAGGGAATTTATTTTCTGGAAATTGGGCCAATTTTAATCTCTGAGCCAACCCAAGTCCACCCAAAACCCAAGCCCAAAAATTATTTCACCCGGTCTAGTCCCTCACCATCCAAACGACCCCGTTTTGGGCATGAGAGATCTAGTCCGTTGATTTATCTTGATCCGGCGGCTTTGAACTAGCAGTGTCTCTAGTATATTACTGTCCGAAAAAGCAAAGAACCCCTCACCGTCTTCACCGTGAACCGCCTACCGAAAATTGCCTCTGCCGGCAGCATTGCTCCAATCGACCCCATCTTCAAACCCCAGATTCCCCTCCTGCTCCTCCTTTAAAATCCCCAAAACCCTTCCCTGGAATCCACGCCGAACCTCTCGAATCTTGAATCAAAGAGAGACGGCCAAAACCCTAACTCATCCAATCGATCCCAAATTAACACCCTATGACCCTTGCCCCCATCTGAACCCCAAACCACCCTTGGCCTCCCTCGAATCAACCCCAATCTGCTCGAATTTCAAATCTCAAGCTCCGAAAAAATCCTAATTTTCTTCTTCGTTTTTGGAGATTGTAATTGGTCAAGTGGACTTGAAGCCTCCATTATTCGATTGTTCTTGTTAAGAATAGTCAAATAATGGTAGTCAAAAACCATCTTACACTTCGGGGAGTTTTGGAATGATTCGTGGTTCAACCCAGTTTTTCAAGTAGAATTTCGATAAATCCCTCTCTTTTTATTTGATTTTTAGGTTTTTGATTTTTGTTCTTTTCTGCATGTTTGTTTGCTCCTGTTAAGCTATATGATTTTAAGGTCTTTTTCTTTTCTTAAGTTATTTGTGTACTCATGCTCACTACATTATTCATAAGACTGATTGTGCTTCGAATTTTTGAATCAGTAATTTTTGTCTTCTTAGAATCATGTTGTTGATTTGTTTGAAATCATTTTTCTAATTTGTTAAATTAGTTTGTAGGATAATTAGCAGCCACATTGTTCAATTATCTTGATTGATTCACTAAATATGGTACGAATTAGTTCAGCATGCTGATTAAGTAGGGCTGAATTTAGGACTATAAAATATCTTTGTTCTCTTTTCTTCCTCCCCTGTTCTATTTAAGTTGATGAAGATGGATTAAATCAGGTTTAATGTCCTTTAGGACTTTAGTTTCTTATAATTAATCCATGATTATTCTTCTTTCCTTTTACTGGATGTCACACCTCCTTTTTTACACACCTACCCCGAAGGATGATGTATAAGGGAGTTTTTCCATTTAAAGTGACATTATTCGAAATGGGATTATTTATTTATTTAGAGTCGCCACTTGGGAAATGATTGGCTTTTGGTGTCCCAATTCACCGGTTTAATTTAAATCCCAAATCGAGGAAAATTTCGACTTCCCGAATGGAGTCTGCGAACCAGAAATTCTGAATAAGGAATTCTGTTGACCCGAGGGAAGGTGTTAGGCACCTCCGGATCCCGTGGTTCTAGCACGGTCGCTTAAACTATTAAAAATGGCTAAAAATCTGATTTTTGTAAATGTCATCCTATAGAGCAATTTTAGAATTATTTACCGCTTTTAATTAATATTAAAATTTTAGGAAATTGAATGTCATTTAAAACATGTTTTTGGATCACGTCACATGAAATACACCCGGATCCTCGACACATTTTATTCAACGTTTTTGGATTTGAATTTGGGTCGCATGAAATGCACACCCGTATTTAGGAAAGTAAGATTATTAAAAACGCGCCTAAAGTGACTAACGTCTTTTTAACTTTGCGAAGGGCCGCGAATTTCGCTAAACGGCACGCTCCGAATGCTAAGTATTTTTAATTAAGCTTTTAATGAGGGCCCCGCAACTTATGGATTTTTGTTTGGCGAGGCTCATCTCAATTTTATTTAAAGGCCAACCTAAAGCAACTGCGATTCTTTTTTATTTATTTTTGTCTCTAAAGAGGCTAATTAATTTACATTTGTAAATTCGAGCCTCGAATTCAAGTCCGAATTCAAACAAAAGGGAGGACCCTCTTAATTTGAACCCGCCACTTAACTCGAAACCCAAATTTATATTTGCAAATTAATCCCCTATGATCTTAGAATATTTTCAGTTTCCAATGATTTTGTTGGGCTTCAATGGTTGGCCCATGACTGTGGACAGGCAATTGGGTCTATGAAATTAAGGGATTAGTACTTACGAATTCTGAGAACTTACCAGTAGGCCTAAGATGATTAATTAACACGGTTATTGAATAAATATTGAAATGCGATTTCAGAACCAGCTTTTAACTACCTACACTGGTTTGGATACCAGTTCTACCGTCAATCACACGAGGAAATGAGATTAGCAGGAAAATTATCATGTGCAACACTTAGAGAATGCCAAAAAAGTGAGTAATCTGATGGTGAGCAGAATCAAATGATAAAATTGAAACTACAAAAATCAAATAGATGATGAGCTATCCAGTGCTTCAATCCACAGGCTGATTCTAAATCTGGATTTCATATTCTGTGTTTAGATTAGTATTCTTTTTAATAAAACAAAGCTGGTGTTAAAACGTAATTCCAAAACTGTATTAAATCCTACATAAGTCCTTGTCAGATTCCTTTGGACCTGGGTCTAACTGTAATTCAATATCTATTACCATAGCATCAAATTCTGAGTGAAATGGAATTTACTAGAGCTATGTTAAACAAATGTACTAGACAGCTTCCCTAACGCTAATTTCAACAGTCCAAAAGTTTCGTCATCATCACTAACTACTGTTCACATAACATGGCTTAGGACGAACATCAAATGAAATGAAATACAGCAACACATTCATGTAATGGTTTGTCTGTTATTGAACTTCAGAAGTGTATACAAGTGGATCTGATTCTCCACATAGCATTCGAAGCTAAAATTACCTGGAGATGGGATCAAAATGAGGAGGAGAAGAGGTCAGCCACAACAGTATAAAGCAGATGCAAAGCTTCGGCAATTGTAATCCAGCAACCACACAACAATAGGATTAATTGAAAACCAAAAACTGTATTGCTACAACCTAGGAAGAAGGACAAAAGAACAACAACCAGTAAGACAAACCAAACAGCCTCAATTGAAGCTCAATCACTCTCAGATTATACCATGAACCTCCGAAAAGTTTCAACAATCAAATCCTTAGGTTTAATGATGTCAAATCAGCTGATGAAATTTGAAATTGACCTAGACTTACAACAGACCAATATTTTTTGGTTTTTCTATAGCCTTTTTTGTATTTTTGGAGATTTTCTAAGATGAAGAAGAGATTTCAGAATTCCAGCTCCAGCTTTTTCAATCTGGAACTCAAATTTTAGCTTCTAGAACTATAGACTATTTTGGGGGAAATTTTTTGGGATGAAAAACTTCCTCAACAAGGCATGGGAACGCCCTTTTTATAGGCATAAATGAGGGAATTTTAGATTTTATGTTTTCTAGTCCTTATTCATTTTCAGATTTTAGTCCCTTATTTTTTAACTTGTTATCCAAGTAACTACACCTATCTTGTGCAATTTACCTAAATTCCCCTATCTAGAAGCTCCTAGAAAGTTCATCCTAGATTCCTTGCCCTTGAACTACCTATTTTACCCCTAAGTTTAAACTAAATCACAGCTATAGCCAAACAAATCCCTAATCTCTGAATTAGTCAACTACAAAATATAACCCTAATTCAAACTATTAACTAACCTATTCACTGAATCAAATTAACAACATCAATCAACAGGAACTAACCATAAACTAAACTAATCAGGATCGATAACCAAATGACATTCAAATAATTACTAACTAAACAAAATCATAATTGAAACCTAATACTATAAGTCATTATTTAAAAGATTGAAATAAATCCAAATTGTTGATAGAAACGAATAACCATTTAATCCTAAAGACTGAGAGAACAGGAAAATAAGAAACAGAATTGAAGAAAAACTACTAGTTTTTGGATTAACAATTATTATCAAACAAAATTAAGAAACTAAACAGTCATGAAAAGTGAATTAATACCAAGGAAAATAAAAAGAAAAGAAGATCGTGAAACTTACTGACTCGACTTCAGGATTCCGTTTAGTTCTTCAAATTCGAATCTGGTCACCTCCGGCAGAAATTGAGCTCTAACGACGACAAATTTATTACGAGGAAAGCCCAGGGACCACGTGACATTAATTTGGGGTGATTTGGGGCAATTAGGGTTTTGGCCGAAAAAATTCAAATTGAAATTCGAACAGTTCCGGCCAAATTCGAGGGGTGATTTTTATGTCATTGGAAAGAGGAAACGGAGGAGATTCACCGGTGTAAATTTGGGGTGATTTGGAGGAGGTTGCGTCATGGCCGGAAAAACTTCGATCTAATATTCGAAGCTTTGGGGTGGGATTCGAGGGAAGCAGGTGATGGATTCGGATAGAGGAAGAGAAGAGGAGTATAAGGTGTTAATTTGGGGTAATTTGGCGACAGGCCGCCGCCGTGGGCGATTTCCGGTGGCGTTCCACGGTGGTGTTACACAGGGATGTAAATGGGTATGTTTAGCACGATGAAACGAGGGTGGGGGTATGATCCGACCATTAAATACTCTTAAGACCCATAGTTATGAACCGTCCGATCATAAAAACCTAGACGGTCCAGTTTAATAGTTATCCAAACGGGGTCGTTTTGGGGAGACATGGATTGGGTGGGGTGGTGACTTGGGCTAGGCAGATTGGAATTAAATTGGGGCCTGGGCGGAATGGATTCTTGGGCTCAGATTCGCTTAATGGCCCAGTTTTCCTTTTATTTAGTTTCTTTTGTTTTTTCTTCTTTTACTTATTTTTTTTAATTATTTTCTGATTGTAAAGTAAAAAATAAAAATAAAAATAAAAATAAAAGGCCCAGTTTGACTACAAAATTATACTAATTAAAATTTCAAAATTAACTAATTCCTAATTTAAAAGAAAACTAAACAAAAAAAGTAAAATGTAGAATTTAAAATTGTAAAAGGACTATTTTGTTATTTTTCTCTTATTTTAGTAATATTAATTGATTAAAAATATAAAATCGAATTCTAAATGCAAACGTAACTTTTTTTTGTACTTTTTTATGAATTATAGCAACTAAAAATGCACACAAAAATGCAAACAAGACACAAAATCATGCAATTAACTTCTAAAAATTTAAATAATAAAAGAAAAATTCTAATTCTAATGAATTTATAGGAGTAAATTAAGCGTGGCAAAAATCACGTGTTCAGAGCTACCCCTCTTTCCTCGAAGACACGAAGGGTTTTCGGGCAAAGATAAATGAGCACCATGAAGGATTTTTGCCCGCTCAGCACTCCATGAGAAGCATTTTGAAAAACCGTCTGACCGAAACCTTCTTCAAAGATTGCCTACATATCCTTGGCTATAAAGGAATCAGGTCAGTGTAGTTCTGGAAGGTTTAGTAGCTGGGACTACCAGGAGCTGTGAATTTCATTGCTGTTGCTGCTGCTACTGCTTGCTGACCTCTTTATTACACCAAAATGAAAATCAAAGCCAAGCTAGCTATGCCTATCAACTATGAGTTACAAGATTCCTATCTATAATTTTCTTGAAACTTGATTTTGAGTATTAGCTGAGTTTGTTGTGGACTTCGATCTGAATCTTGATGCTCGTAAGTTGTAGGTTTTTACTTCTTCATGCAGCTTTGGGTCAAAACAGGGTCAGCGGAGCTTGTGACTTCAATCAGATTTTTGAGCAATCCGCACCCTTACTTGCTTTATATTTGAGTTCATTTCTTTTAGTTCTTTTATTCTTTTCTCGATTCTGAATTGAGACTCATTTCATCGGTCATCTTGCACCCTGTGTCTTGAGATCGACCTGCTTGAGATACCAAAACAAATAAATGAACAAAATTTTCTGCCCCAGTTTTCACTAGGAAAATTTCGTGAGTTAGTTGTGACATATATCTAAGCAATCAAATTAGGATTGTGTAGGGAGATTCTCGGTTTTTGGACGGGATTTGGAAAGAAAAAGCTTCTCAGTTTTTTGGCCGGTAGACCCTCGATTTTTTGGCAGGAATTTGGAAAGAAAAATCTCCACGGTTTTTTTGGCGGGGATTTGAAAAGAAAAAGCTCCTCGGTTTTTTGGCCGGGATTTGGAAAGAAGAAGCTCCTCGGTTTTTGGCCGGAAGATCCTCGGTTTCTTGGCCGGGATTTAAAAAGAAAAGCTCCTCAATTTTTTGGCCGGGATTTGGAAAGAAAAGGCTCCTCGGTTTTTTGGTCGGGAGATCCTCGATTTTTTGGCCGGGATTTGGAAAGAAAAAGCTCCACAGTTTTTGGCCGGGAGATCCTCTGTTTTTTGGCCGGAATTTGGAAAGAAAAAGCTCATCGGTTTTTTGGCTGGGAGATCCTCGGTTTTCTTGGCCGGGATTTAAAAAGAAAAAGCTGCTTGTTTTTTTAGCCGGGAGATCCTCGGTTTTTTGGCCGGGAGATCCTCGATTTTTTGGCCGGAATTTGGAGAGAAAAAGCTCTTCGTTTTTTTGGTCGGGAGATCCTCGGTTTTTTTGGCTGGGATTTAAAAAGAAAAAGCTCATCGTTTTTTTGGCCGGAAGATCCTCGGCTTTTTGGCCGGGATTTAAAAAGAAAAAGCTCCTCGGTTTTTTGGCCGGTAGACCTTCGGTTTTTTGGCAGGGATTTGGAAGGAAAAAGCTCCTCGATTTTTTGGCCGGGAGATCCTCGATTTTTTTGCCGTGATTTGGAAAGAAAAAGCTCCTCAGTTTTTTGGCTGGGAGATCCTCGTTTTTTGGCGGGATTTGGAAAGGGAGAGCTCCTCGGTTTTTTGGCCGGGAGATCCTCGGTTTTTTGGCCCGGATATAAAAAGAAAAAGCTCCTATACTACTATGATTTGTTTTTCTTTTGGGATTTTCATATTCGTTTTCTTTTCTTCTTTTTCCTTCTTTTCTTCTTCTTTTTATATTTTCCTTTTTTATTTAGCAAAACGCATGAAAGAAATTGGGGAACACTTCCTTTTTGGTCATTTTCCTGCTGCAAAGCTATTTCAACGCTTGCGCATTTCATTTCTTTTTGGGCTGCACCTGCTTCTTGCATGGTTGCCTTGAATGGAATCTATTTTCAACAAAGAACAATTTATTAGTTTTGAAACTATGGTTGGTTTTGTGGCCTTGATCATCCCAATTGCTTGATCCCGGCCCCCTTTTCGTTGAGAACTTTACTGCTTGTTGGCCTTGAGGGTGAATCTCTTTCCAGCCGACCGAGTTCAACTCTCAGGATTTCATTATGACTCGCCTGTATGGGCTCTAGCCTTTTCACTTTATTCTGTTCTTAAGACCTTTGTCTTTGACTTTCTTTCTTTTCCAATGTCTTTGCTTCGAAACCATCAACCCCTATGGTTAGTCGGGATTGGACTGACGCACTCGCTGAGGCTGGGCATTTTCTTTGGCTCTTGCTAGGCGGAGCCCTATGAAACCAGTCCTGCCATATTTTCTTTGCAGTAATTCCGGAATCAGAGTTAAATCGAAAGGGATTTAAAGAAGAAATATAAGAAAGGCAAGCAGATGAGTTTAAAGAGAAGCATCCCTTTCGGGGGAAAAGAAGGACTTATCTGGGTTGTGCATGCTGGCTTCAAATGAACATGACATGATTCTTGGACTGGATGCCCGACCCACCCAAACTTTCTAGCTTCTCGTGAACCCATTGATCTGTATTTCAAAACCAGGGAACCTTGCCAGGACTCTTTTCGTGGTGAGATGTCTTCCTTTCGTCCGACAGCGCCCTTTACGGGTTTTCTCCAATCGACCTCTCTCATTTCTCTTCTCACTGTCGCCCGATAGTGCTCTTTGCGAGTTTTCACTAAGCGGACTCTCTCATTTTCAGTTTCTCTACTCACCATCGCCTTATGGTGCCCGAAGATTTTCACCGATAAGACTCTCTTATTTTATTTCTCTCAATTTGCATTGTGTCAGATTCCAACAATGGCATTTTATACTTCCCTTCCTTTGCCAATTGATCGGAAGGACTTGGACGAGGTCTTTGGGGTAAAAAGGATTTTGGGCGGAACCACAACTTTGGAACCATTTCGGCGGATTCATGGCCGAACCATTATATCATCTGCCCTAGTTTCATCTTTTGGGGAAATTGGGATTTTTGTTTTTGTGTGACTCAACCTCAGGGAGAGGCTGCCTACGTATCCTTTCGAAATCAAGTCAAACGTAGTTCAGGAAAATAATTTTTGTTTTGTTTTTTTTTCTTTTGTTTTTCTTTTCTCTTTCTTTTCCTTTCCTTTTTCTCTTTTTTTTTCTTTTTTTTCTTTTCTTTTTCTTTTATTTTTCTTTTTGTACTTTCGGGTTCCAAAGAGGGTAGCCAAAGAAGCGTAACCGGCTCAAAGGGTTTACGAAGGATTGATAGTGTTTGGGGTAGCGGGAAGGAAAGCCTTCGTCATCTCAATTATGCAAAATCCATCAAACCAAGGGGCCTAGACATAATACCTTTTTACTGCATCTGCTTTGACTGATGTTTCAGGATCATTTCCTTCGACATCTCCCAGATACAGTGCTCCTCTTGGTAGTATCTTTCAGATTATGTATGGACCCTTCCAATTAGGAGCAAATTTTCCTTTTGCTTCCTGGTGATTAGGGAGAATGTGTCTTAACACGAGTTGTCCCACTTCAAAATTCCTGGGACGCACCTTCTTGTTGTAAGCGCGGGCCATTCTTTGTTGGTGCATCTGCCCGGATATGCCCTGAGTACAACACAGTCTTTTGTTGTAATGTATGGACCTTTCCAACCTGCGAACCACTTTTCTTTTAATTGTTCCAATTCTTTGTTTTATTTCCTCAAGGTTACCTTCTTTGCATTTCGACTCTTGATTCATTATTTCGAAATCTGACAGCGTTTTGGGATCTAGGCATGAAATCCGCAAGCATGTCCTGTTATTTAAAGCTGCATTATTAAAACTGAAGAGAGGAAATGAAGGAGAAAAAATAGCAAAATCAGGAAGAATAAGGAAAAATGAACGATGAAATATTGATTTCATTTCTTGGAATTTTGAAGATAATAGGGTTCACATTCGGGAATTGAAAGACAAGAAACTACAGGAAACATCCGAGTTACACCCTAAATAACTCGGGATGCAAAAGTGGCAGGGCTAGTCTACCGGGACTCCCACCTGATCGGGAATGGCATAGCCTTCCAGTTTTGGAGCTTGGCACTTGGCCCCATGTATAATACCTCAGCGGTGCTAGTGCCCTCTCCCTGCTGAACCATGTTGCCTTCATAAGGCAGTTGTCTCATTGCTCCACATATTTCTTCACTTTCTTCGACCGTGAACACCTCATCGTCTTCCTCTTCACTATACTTAGGCTTGACAAAGGTCTCATACAGATGTGGCATCGTATAATCAGCCCTTTTCCTTTTTTCCACTTCTGCTTCCTCAGCACTCACATGCTCCTTAGGCGGGAAATGCCTTTTGGTGGCATTGTTTACCTCAACAGGGGAATTGTCTAGCAGCCCTCTCAAGATCTCTTTACCCTCGTATGTTACCACTGTCTGATGATAACTCCATGGTACCGCAGCAGGGCTCATCCTGGGCTTCTGTGGTACGCGTCCAGTAACCACTGGCTTACTCAACCGAGGTGGTTTGATTGTCCCCCGCACCACATAGGCTTGCTTGGTTCCATACATTTTTATTGCTTTTTTCAAATCAGCTTTCTTTTGTGGTTCTGTCTTGGTGATTTCGCTCTTCTCTTCCCCTTTCTCTTGCTTCGAGGCCACATTCAGCTTTCTTTCTGCATCGCCATAGCAATTATAGCTTTTAAGGCTGGATCAAACTCCATATCTTCACAAATCATCCCGATTACTGGCCTGTTGTTATGAGCAGGCAGCGGATTATTGGTCACATTTGGGACATCCTCATACTTCAACACAATTTTCCCTTGCTCTATTAAGTTCTCCACCGCTTGTTTCACAGTCCAACAGTCATTTGTATGATGGCCTTATGCCCCTGAATGGTATGCACACCTGACACCAGCTCTGTAGGCAGGCAATGTCGGATTTTGTCTGTTCTGAGGGAAAGGCTGCAGTAGACCCATTTGGACAAGTTTTGAGAATAGACTAGAGTAAGATTCACCAATTAGGGTAACGTTTGGTCTCTTGGGTGGTTCCCGAGGATGGAAATTATTCGGCAGAGGTCGAGGATTATAGTGGTTCTGGTGGGGAGGTTGATTTCTTGGAAATGGAGCTTGGTTTCTATTGGCATGTTGTTGCGGTCGTGCAAAAGGTTGAGCATTCATGACCGCATACGGTTGAGGAATATAGGACATTTCTTGATGAGTGTAAAATGTTGGGGGGTTCTCTAAGAAAACATAGTTTTAGGAGCTCGGTGTCTCCTTGCCCCTGAGACAGCCATAACCGTTTCTTCTTTCTTATTACCTTTGGCCATTCCTCCAGACCCGCCTTGGATGGCTTGGGAGGTTGCTCTGATGGCCGACTGCCTCAAGATTCTGCCCGTTTTAGCCCATTTTCTACCATTTCTCCAATTTTTATTGCCGCTGCAAAAGGCTTACCCATGGCGGACATCATATTTTGAAAGTAGTCGGCTTCCTGGGCCTGCAGGAAAACAGTTGTAATGACCCGACCGGTCGTTTTGAGGACTAGCGCTCCGTTCAGCAGTCGGAGGCCATGAAGAGCTTCATTTAAGGTATTATGACTTGTACGCGTCGTCGAAATTGAATTTCGAGAAGTCCAGAGTTAATTTGGGAAAAGAATTATCATTTCAGAAGCTTAAAGTTAAAAGAATGAACTAGTATTGAATTTTTAGTAAACGACCTTGGAATCGGGATCTGAAGGTTCCAGCAGGTTTGTATGATGATTTTGGACTTGGGCGTATGCCCTGTGCGGGTATTGGATAACCCGGGAGCATTTTGGCATCTATTGTGGAAGTTAGCATTTTAGAAGAAATTTCATAAGTTTGGCTTGGAGTGCATTTCAGTGTTATCGATGTCCGTTTGGGATCCTGGGACTGTGAATAGCTCCGTATAGTGATTCTGGAGTTGGCGATCAAAAGTGAATTCGGAGATCCGTAGACCATTTTGAAGCCATTTGGCTAAAGATAGAAAGTTGAAGGTTTTTGGAGAGTTTGACCGGGGGGTTGACTTTTTGATATCGGGGTCAGAATCAAATTTCGGAAGATGGAGTAGGTCCGTAATGTCAAATATGATTTGCGTGCAAAATTTGAGGTCAATCGGACGTGTTTTGATGAGTTTAAACATCGGAAATAGAAGTTGGAAAGTTCAAAGTTCATAAAGCTTGAATTGGGGTGTAGTTCATGAATCTAGCTTTGTTTGAAATGATTTTAAGCCTCGAGCAAGTCCGTGATATGTTTTGGGATTGGTTGGTAGGTTTAGTTGAGGTCTCGGAGGCCTCGGGGTGAGTTCGGGTGGCCAAACGGAGATTTTTTAGACTTATGAAATTTTAGGCCTGCTGCTTCTAGTATTTTCACTTATGCGGTTTTGGAGCCGCAGAAGCAGCTTGGCAGCCGCAGAAGCGGAAAGTGGACGTTTGGCCAGGAACCGCAAAAACGGATTTTGTTCCGCAGAAGCGAATTTTGTTCCGCAGAAGCGAATTTTGTTCCGCAGAAGTGAAATCGCTTTTGCGATGGGTAGACCACAGAAGCGGTTGGTCGGGTGATTCGAGAGACCGCAGAAGCGGCCTGGATTTCCGCAAAAGCGAGACCGCAAAAGCGGAAAGTGCTGAAGGCAGTGGGGTGTTTTAAAAGTTGGATTTGGTTCATTTCACTCATTTTCTTCACTTCATTTGGCAATGTTTGGAGGGTTCAAAGGAGGGTCTTCATCAACAATGTTAAGGTAAGTTATTCCCACCTATTATAAGCTAAATACATTGATTATGTGTGAGATTAAGCATGGAAATTAGTGTAAATATTGGGGTTTTGGTTGGAAACCTAGAAAATTTCAATCTTGGATTTTAAACACGATTTTGAGTATGGAATTAGGAGAAAATTATATATATT
>MU667333.1:37231-54082 GCA_026770625.1 Nicotiana glauca | reverse complement strand
GATGTTGTATTTTATTTCTCTTATCAGTAGTCGCTCATGTACTTGTGACACCGGGTTTCTGGGAGGGTTTACAACGGATTTGTTCTAACTATTATTATTTAAATTTGAATTCTAGTAGTGAACTTTTATTTATAAAAATGGAAGGAAAAACCTTAGATTTTCAAAAGTATTAAAAGAGGAATTAATTGATGAGTTAGTTGGCTGGCCTGACAGAGGAGTCCAGCACCACCACGACCCTTAGTGGATTTTGGGTCATGACAACAGTGAGAATCTCTACCTCATCCATTGGAGGCTTCACTCTTGACGCATGTTCATGCCACTTAATTACATACTCGCGAAAACTTTCTGAGGGCTTTTTCTTTAGATTCGCCAAAGAGTTCCTGTCCGACGCAATGTCTATGTTGTATTGAAATTTTCGAACAAAGTCTCGGGTGAGATCATCCCAAATATGCCAACGCGAGATATCCTGATCCATATACCACTCTGAAGCGATACCAATTAAGCTTTCCCCGAAATATGCCACCAATAATTCTTCTTTGCCACCGGCACCACATAACTAATTGCAATATTTCTTCAAATGAGCGATGTGGTCACCGTGCCCGTCATACTTTTCAAATTTTGGTGTTTTGACCCCTGATGGCAAGTGTACATACAGGAACATACATAGGTCTGTATAGGAGACGCTTTTCTGCTCGCTCAAGCCTTGCATATTTTTCAAGCTTTGCTCGAGGCTTCTCATTCTCTTTGACGTCTCGTCCTGCTCTGGGGCCTTGGGGGTCTTGTCCTGCCCTGGCGTAAGCTCATATATTGGCTGAGAGTAGGTGTATTGAGGATAATGAGGAGGGTCAGCCTGAAAGACGGGATTCTGGAATGTGAAGACCGAGGGGTCAAAAGCATGCTTCGATAGCGATGGTTGCGTTGTTGCAGAAGATGGTGGAGCTGTAAAGATGTTGGGAGCAATTCCAGACGGGAACACCTGGGGGTGAGCCTCAGAGGGTGTTCCAAAGAAGTTAGCAGTCATAGTAGGTTGCCCCAGAGGACTATTTGGGCGGCTGATGTGGACAGTGGTAACCCCTCCAGATCTAGGGAATAACTCCGGGAAACCGGGGATAGTGCTTGGGGGTTCCTTCCCGTTGTTCCAAGCATCCCACATTTCCATCAATCGCAGGCGCATGATCCGATTTTCTTCAGTTGTAAGGGATTCAGAGGCCGAGATCCCAGAGATTGGGCTGTCTTCGGGTATGGGGATTGCAGGCAGGGTCATTTCAGATGATATCTCTGTTTTTCCTTTGGAGCTGGTGAAGTATCAATGTGAGGCCAGTTTATCACAAACTAACCACGGTTTCTAAAATACTTAGTTGGAATGACAACAACAACGGTTATAGTGAAACAAGTAACAGATATGCAACTACACATTGGAGTGTGATGCACCTATACAGTTAAATGAATATCTACATGTTTGCTTCTGTCACATGCGTCATCCCGACTTTTCTCGTATTCTTTTTCTCTTTTCTTTCTCTTTTTGTTTTGTTTTCTTTCATTTTCTTTTCCTTCTTTTCCATTTTCTGCCTTTTCTTTTCTTTTTGCCTTTTTGTTGTTTTTCCTCTCTTTTTTTTCTTTGGTTATGGTCGAATCCTATGTAGATTGCCTACGTATCATGACCCCACATGAATCAGACCAAGCGTAGTTCGTGCAAATAAATGCAAAAGTAAGAAAACAATTTTTGGGAATATCAATTTTTCATTAATAACAACTGCGGTTACAAAAGCTACTAGACTATTTGGTTTTCTTTTCTTGAAAAGGAAATTACAAAAATAGACTCAAAAGCAAAAATACAGACTCGATTAACTAAGAATACATCAATACTTCAAATCCTGGGGCTCGCGGGGCATCATTCGGCATCGCCGCGGCCCTGCGTGCAAGACCCCTTTGCCACTGATCTAAATCATTCATGACGTGGCGAACAAATATCATTATTGAGGCAAAGGACGTGGTACGACCCATTCACTCACCTGCCTGACACTTCATGACAATATAGTGGGCAATGTTTTTGATCCTTTCCCTGATTCGGCCCTTTTCTTGGAGAAGTCGACTTATTTATTGGGTACGAGCCTCTAGCACCTGAGAGTCTTGGAAGTGCAGGTCTATTAGCAATTTTATTTCCTTGTCCATCTCAGCAATTAACCTATAACACTAGTCCCTCTCGTCTTGGAATTCTTTATCCCACTGGGCTGTATTTTCTTCTATAATATTCATTTTTCTCTTCATTTTGGCAATGGTCCCCTCGTAGTTTCTCCTCATTTGTTGCACAAATTGGGCTCTTTCTTCAGTCTTCTTAGCCCACTGTGCCCGAAGCCTTTCCATGTTTCCCTCGGATTTTTCTAGTTCTTCTTGGTAGTCTGAGATTTGTCTCTTTAACCCTTTGATCAACCTTTCATCAGAGAGACTTCTTTCTTGGTTGCTGGCATCTATTTTCATTTGCTTAATTTGGGCTTTGAGTGCTTCGTTCTCCTGAGATAATTTCTTTTTATCACCCTTGTTGGCTGCAGCCTGTACACTCTTGTCAAATTGGAGATCCCGGACCTATTGCTCCAACTGTCCTATTCTAGCTCGGTACTCCTTTTCCTTTGCTTGCCAATCCCATTGAACCTGGACTCCATCGGTAAATTACTGCACGTGCGGCCTTTTAACGGGTGTCTCTGGGATTTGAAATCTTTTGCCAAACCATGTTAGATACTTGGGATCTACCTCGCCTCTAGCTTGGTCCTGTACTATGGTTTTAGGCTCGAGGAACCGACACTCATTCCATATCTTTCGGATTCTTCCTTCAGGAAATGCAGCCTTCGGGCGTAACTCAATGACTTTCTCACTCAAGTCTTCATCATTATGCACTATTTGGAATCTTCCAAGTTGTCGCAAAACCCGGTAAGGAGCGTAAGGCTGTATGCTTCAGATACCCATCAAAAGAATATAGGGGACCTCTGCTGATCATTATGCAAAGATCCATTATGCACTATTTGGAATCTTCCAAGTTGTCGCAAAACCCGGTAAGGAGCGTAAGGCTGTATGCTTCAGATACCCATCAAAAGAATATAGGGGACCTCTGCTGATGTGTATACAACTTCAGTAGCAGGAATCCAACCATAAGCCCATTCAATTTTATCTGCGGTCAAGGATCTTAAGCATGACGACCAGGCCTCAGTACCCTCAGGGAATTCAATACCTGTCACCCGGGTCCCAAATTCTACGATACAACTCAACCCATTTAAACCTTAGTTCATATAGCCAGTGTGGTGACAGAGGTGTTCCTGCATCCATAACTGTAAGAGCAAATTGCAACCTTGAAAGAATTTCAAGCCCTCCCGACATTTGGTCAAAGCTCGGTACATTTCTGCTATGATCAGAGGAACCACTATTCTAGTAGGTTTTTTCATGGAAACATCTAGCATCTCTACCAGGCCGAGGTCTATGTGACCATCTTTTCTCGGACAAACCACCACTCCCAGAAAGGCTACCATGAAGGCTAATCCCCGTCGGGCTTCCCATTTGTCTTTATTTCCGGCATGTGTCAAGCCGGTGTTGGGCTCCTCGAAACCTTTTGGGTTACCATACCGGTGATATAGGAAATGCAATGTACAACACCCTTCTGCCAGATGCGGGTCTTGAATATCCCGGCTGATGTTCAACAAATCCAAAAATCTATGAATGGTTACCGGTCATGGGGCCAGTGGGTTACCGGTCCCGCAATCTCCTCTAATGTAGGTGTGAGTTCAAAATCTGAAAACCGAAATACATTACGGGTCGGGTCCCAAAATGGTATTAGTGCCTCGATGATATCCTTCCTTGGTTTGATGTTCAGTAAATCAACTAGACCGCCTAAAATCTTGACCACAGTCTCTCTGCTTCCTTTTCCTAGATCATGCCACCACATATGGAATTTCAAAGGGATCTCACTCAGAACTGAGAAGGTTTCGATGTTACTTGAAGTCATCCTGCACGTTTATTTAAAAAGGGAATTTTAATGACTTATTTTGAAAACTGGATATTTTTGCAAAATTATTTATTTAGAAAGACAAGGACTTGATTTTGCGAATACGACCTTTCAGCACTTCTGGGAGGAAGATTTCAAGGCTGTGCCTGCAAACCATTTAAAATGACTCAGGGTGGCTGTTCATGCGAAAAATGGCCTTCCAGCGTCCTTTTGGGACATTCGGCTTATTTTAAGCAAGAATGACATCACCCGACTTATTTATGACAAAAATTAAAGTTTTTACATTTTTGGCTATTTTTGCAAAAGGGTGGTTGGACCCGATGAGAATCAAGCCAACGTAGTTCGGCCAAATTTGTAAACTAACTCTCTTTTTTTGTATAAAATTTAGACCATTGAGCTTTAAGGCAAAAGAAAAATATTTTTGATGTATTTTTTTTTTGATTATTTGTTTTTGAAATTTCTAAAAATGTTTTAAAAGAAGAAAGAGAATTTTTTTTTTTTGACCTTGGATATCTCAAAAGTAAAAAGAAAATATATTTTTTTGTTTGAATTTTCTTTTGTCTTCTCTTTTTCTAAGGAAGAAAGAAAATATTTTTGGATTTTGGTTGTAACCTCTTAATTTTCAAAAGAGAGACTTTTAAAGGAACATATCTTTTTTTTTTTTTGAGTTTAAAAACTACTTTTACCCTTTGTTTTTTGAATTTTCTAAGGAAAGATTTTTAAAGAAGGAACTAAAAGGAAAATATTTTTGGATTTTTTGAAAATTGGGGTCGGAACCGATGAGGTTTGCCTAGGTATCTCACATCCGGTGAGAATCAGACCGTCGTAGTTCGGGCAGCCGTGCCAAAAATCAAAGCTATTTTGAATAACAATTGTCTTTTTATCTCTTTTTTTTCAAATATTTTTCACTCCTTTTTTTTCATTTTTTTTTTCAAAATTCTGGCAGCATTTCGGTACTATTTGGGCAATGGGTTTTTCACAACAAATGGTTATCCTCACTTAATCCTAGCACTACTATTTTTCTCAATTTCTCCAAGCCGGTCAACATGCAAAGCCGAGCAAATAAATGCGCAAGTAGCACGTAAGATGCATCAGGATGGTCATTTCAATTCAGGTCACCTGTCCTAGACGGACCCAACCCCTATGTTGAGTCCCCCAAGTCAAATGCATATGATGCAAACAAACGTCCTACTAGGGATCTGCCATGAGTTTTTGTTCTTCTAGTTTTAAACCCTAGGTTTATGGGTCTAGACCTGGCTTACCCGAGCGGACAACTCGGGTCGAGGGGGAGGCAGCGTATCGAGGATACAAAAGCTCCGCCGGCTTAGCAACTTATCCAACCTCGTTCTAAATTGGGAAAGACTCTAAACAGAAGAGAAGCTACATGAAGTGTACCCTTCTCCATGATGTAGAGGACTCAGAGAGAGGAAGGGATTCGCGACAGTTTATATATACAATTTCAACAAATATCAAAGCGGTAAAACATTTAGCACATATAGCATGGAAGCATGTAGAAAAATCAGATAAAGCCAAATATAATAATTAAACTAAGCTTGAATTCTATGAACCCTGAACCAGAATTCTGGCTTCGTTTCCCCAGCAGAGTCGCCAGAACTGTCACACCTCCTTTTTTTACACACCTACCCCGAAGGATGATGTATAAGGGAGTTTTAACATTTAAAGTGACATTATTCGAAATGGGATTATTTATTTATTGAGAGTCGCCACTTGGGAAAGGATTGGATTTTGGTGTCCCAAGTCACCGGTTTAACTTAAATCCCAAATCTAGGAAAATTTCGACTTCCCGAATGGAGTCTGCGAACCAGAAATTCTGAATAAGGAATTCTGTTGGCCCGAGGGAAGGTGTTAGGCACCCCCGGATCCCGTGGTTCTAGCACGGTCGCTTAAACTATTATAAATGGCTAAAAATCTGATTTTTGTATATGTCATCCTATAGTGCAATTTTAGAATTATTTACCGATTTTAATTAATAATAAAATTTTAGGAAATTGAACGTCGTTTAAAACATGTTTTTGGATCACGTCACATGAAGTGCACCCGGATCCTCGACATATTTTATTCAACGTTTTGGGATTTGGATTTGGGTCGCATGAAATGCACACCCGTATTTAGGAAAGTAAGATTATTAAAAACGTGGCTAAAGTGACTAACGTCTTTTCAACTTTGCGAAGGGCCGCGAAATTCGCTAAATGGCACGCTCCGAATGCTAAGTATTTTTAATTAAGCTTTTAATGAGGGCCCCACAACTTATGGATTTTTATTTGGCGAGGCTCATCTCAATTTTATTAAAAGGCCAACCTAAAGCACCTACAATTCTTTTTTATTTATTTTTGTCTCTAAAGGGGCTAATTAATTTACATTTGTAAATTCGAGCCTCGAATTCAAGTCCGAATTCAAATAAAAGGGAGGACCCTCTTAATTTGAACCCACCACTTAACTCGAAACCCAAATTTATATTTGCAAATTAATCCCCTACAATCTTAGAATATTTTCAGTTTCCAATGATTTTGTTGGCTTCAATGGTTGGCCCATGACTGTGGACACGCAATTGGGTCCACGAAGTTAAGGGATTAATACTACGAATTCTGAGAACTTACTAGCAGGCCCAAGACGGTTAATTAACACGGTTATTGAATAAATATTGAAATCGATTTTAGAACCATCTTTTAACTACCTACACTGGTTTAGATACCAGTTCTACCGTCAATCACACGAGGAAATGAGATTAGCAGGAAAATTATCATGTGCAGCACTTATAGAATGCCATAAAAGCGAGTAATCTGATGGTGAGCATAATCAAATGATAAAATTGAAACTACAAAAATCAAATAGATGACGAGCTATCCAGTGCTTCGATCCACAGGCTGATTCTAAATCTGGATTTCATATTCTATGTTTAGATTAGTATTCTTTTTAATACAATAAAGCTGGTGTTAAAACGTAATTCCAAAACTGTATTAAACCCTACATAAGTCCTTGTCAGATTCCTTTGGACCTGGGTCTAACTGTAATTCAATATCTATTACCATAGCATCAAATTATGAGTGAAATGGAATTTACTGAAGCTATGTTAAACAAATGTACTAGACAGCTTCACTAGCGCTAATTTCAACAGTCCAAAAGTTTCATCATCATCACTAACTACTGTTCACATAACATGGCTTAGGACGAACATCAAATGAAATGAAATACAGCAACACATTCATGTAATGGCTTGTCTGTTATTGAACTTTAGAAGTGTATACAAGTGGATCTGATTCTTCACATAACATTCAAAGCTAAAAGTACCTGGAGATGGGATCAAAATGAGGAGGAGAAGAGGTCAGCCACAGCAGTATAAAGCAGATGCAAAGCTTCGGCAAATGTAATCCAGCAACCACACAGCAATAGGATTAATTGAAAACCAAAAACTGTATTGCTACAACCCAGGAAGAAGGACAAAGGAACAACAACCAGCAAGACAAACCAAACAGCCTCAATTGAAGCTCAATCACTCTTAGATTAAACCATGAACCTTCGGAAAGTTTCAACAATCAAATCCTTAGGCTTAATGATGCCAAATCAGTTGATGAACTTTGAAATTGACCTAGACTTACAACAGAACAGTATTTTTTTGTTTTTCTATAGCCTTTTTTTGTATTTTTGGAGATTTTCTAAGATGAAGAAGAGATTTCAGAATTCCAGCTCCAGCTTTTTGAATCTGGAATTCAAATTTTAGCTTCTAGAACTATAGACTATTTTGGGGGGAATTTTTTGGGATGAAAAACTTCCTCAACAAGGCATGGGAACGCCCTTTTTATAGGCATAAATGAGGGAATTTCAGATTTTCTGTTTTCTTTTTAGTCCTCATTCATTTTCAGATTTTAGTCCCTTATTTTTTAACTTGTTATCCAAGTAACTACCCCTATCTTGTGCAATTTACCTAAATGCCCCCATCTAGAAGCTCCTAGGAAGTTCATCCTAGATTCTCTGCCCTTGAACTACCTATTTTACCCCTAAGTTTAAACTAAACACAGCTATAGCCAAACAAATCCCTAATCTCTGAATTAGTCAACTACAAAATATAACCCTAATTCAAACCATTAACTAACCTATTCACTGAATCAAATTAACAACATCAATCAACAGGAACTAACCATAAACTAAACTAATTAGGATCGATAACCAAACAATATTCAAACAATTACTAACTAAACAAAACCATAATTGAAACCTAATACTACAAGTCATTATTTAAAAGATTGAAATAAATCCAAATTGTTGACAGAAACCAATAACCATTTAATCCTAAAGACTAAGAGAACAGGAAAATAAGAAACAGAATTGAAGAAAAACTACTGGTTTTTGGATTAATAATGATTATCAAACAAAATTAAGAAACTAAACAGTCATGAAAAGTGAATTAACACCAAGGGAAATAAAAAGAAAAGAAGATCGTGAAACTTACTGACTCGACTTCAAGATTCCGATTAGTTCTCCAAATTTGAATCCGCCCACCTCTGGCAGAAATTGAGCTCTAACGACGACAAATTCATTACGAGGAAAGCCCAGGGACCACGTGGCATTAATTTGGGGTGATTTGGGGCAATTAGGGTTTTGGCCGAAAAAATTCAAATTAAAATTCGAACAGTTCCGGCCAAATTCGAGGGGTGATTTTTATGTCATTGGAAAGAGGAAACGGAGGAGATTCACCGGTGTAAATTTGGGGTGATTTGGAGGAGGTTGCGTCATGGCCAGAAAAACTTCGATCTAATATTCGAACCTTTGGGGTGGGATTCGAGGGAAGCGGGTGACGGATTCGGATAGAGGATGAGAAGAGGAGTATAGGTTGTTAATTTGGGGATATTTGGCGACGGGCCGCCGCCGTGGGCGATTTTCGGTGGTGGTCCAGGTGGTGTTACACAGGGCTGTAAATGGGTATGTTTAGGACGATGAAACGAGGGTGGGGGTATTATCCGACCATTAAATACTCTTAAGACCCATAGTTATGAACCGTCCGATAATAAAAACCTAGACGGTCCAGATTAATAGTTGTCTAAACGGGGTCGTTTTGGGGAGACAGGGATTGGGTCGGTTGGTGACTTGGGCTAGGCGGATTGGAATTAAATTGGGGCCTGGGCGGAATGGACTCTTGGGCTCAGATTCGCTTAATGGCCCAGTTTTCCTTTTATTTAGTTTCTTTTGTTTTTTCTTCTTTTACTTATTTTTTTAATTATTTTCTGATTTGTAAAGTCAAAAATAAAAAAAAATAAAAGGCCCAATTTGACTACAAAATTATACTAATGTAGAATTTAAAATTATAAAAGGACTATTTTGTTATTTTTTCTCTTATTTTAGTAATATTAATTGATTAAAAATATAAAATCGAATTCTAAATGCAAACGTACCTTTTTTTGTACTTTTTTATGAATTATAACAACTAAAATGCACACAAAAATGGAAACGACACACAAAATCATGCTATTAATTCCTAAAAATTCAAATAATAAAAGAAAAATTCTAATTCTAATGAATTTATAGGAGTAAATTAAGCGTGGTAAAAATCACGTGCTCACACTGGAAACTAAAATAGTTTTTCATCATTGAGTATTGGTTGAATATGAGTTTCCAAGTAATGAATTAGGATATCTTTTGATTTAATTGGCTCCCTTTTCCTATTAGAAAGATGTTAGTCTGACATTTAATTCTTCAAGACTTTTATGGTTTAATTGAACAAGTAGGAACTTTAGGGACCCTTTTGAATTTAAAAACCTAGGTAAACCTGAAATAAGTGGCAACCTAAGGGGTAAAAGGGGGTTTTTTACTTAGGCTAAAGATCGGATATTTTAGGATAAATGTACAGCTATCCCAACTATTTAAAAATATGCTAAAAATGGGACAGCTGTACCAATGGCTGTTAAAAAGGACTATACTATTATTCCTTAAAGATAAGGAATATGCTAAAAGATGCCCTCCCTTTAGATAACCTACATATACCCTCTAATTCCTCCGAAAAAGAGAGATTTCAGACACATTTTTATCAGCAAAATTTCTCTGAAAAATTCCATCTTCTTCTCTGAAATTTCAGACTCAAAAATAGCCTTTTTTTTAGAAATATCATAAACCTCTCATTCCTTCACAAGTTGAAAACATGGTCTGAAGTAGAAGCACTCTTAGTCCTTTAGTTTGACCTCCTGGTTTCAAGTCGGGTATTGGCTTTTGATCTGAATTTCTAGGTTGTTCTTGGCTGTGGTGCTGCTGTCTTGCTGCTGAAAACTAGTTTTTTTTCAGAGATTTGTGCCTTTTATTGTATACTTTGCTGATAAAGGTACACATTTTGAAACTCACATGTTTGATCTAAGTTCCTATGGTTCCTGTAATCTGCTGACTGAATGTTTGAATGAAAAGGCTGTTGTTTGTTGAGTGTCTCTTCTCAGTTTATATGTTCTATATGACCACCATGCCTTCAAATGTGTTAAACTATCTCTTCCTTAGCATGTTTGAGCCCTTTTCACAGTTCAAGTTCTTTTATGTTTGAAAGAATGCATAATGTTTGAACTTGAACCCCCTAAACACTAAAATAGTCCTTTTTTAGTTAATAATAAGGTTACACTGGTTCATTTCTTTTTCACATAAACTAATGGCTGTGTTACTACTGTTATTTGTTGTGTTGGCATGTGGTATGGCTATAAGGCCAAGTGATTTCAAAGCTGAAATTGGAGATGTAAATTTGTGAGTGGCAGTTCCATAGTTGTTCTCTCGCAAATACCCACATTGTAAAAGAAGACTTGAAGGCAAAAGGGAATCAGAAGCTGGAATAAGCAATATTTTTTAGCATATTTAGGTAGTAGCATACGTTGTAAAAGATTAATTTGTTATATTTTTGGACGTTTTAAGTATTGTAAATGGACTTCTATAACTTTTAAAAAATTCAGTTTTTCTTTTTCTAGTTTTTTTAGTCTTTGGTCATTACAATTAAGACCCATAGTTCATGTGATGAACATGTTTCATAGCTGGGACTGGGCCAGGCTCATAGCCAGGCCCAAGTTGAGATCTATTCAAGCAAAATCAGAAATTTAGGTTGTCGAGCGTGGGCTTTAAGCCCAGTAGTTTAATAATATGTAAGTTACGTCTCCTGAATTATGGTAAATACATGCTTTTATTATTTTCCTTTTGCAAATCATAGTAGCATGACAAAACTTCGAATTTGAAATGATTTATTTTCTGAAGTTCTATTTTTTATAAAATTAAGTGAACCATGTTCCTTGTTTTCGTTTCTTTGGCAAGTTTGGTTAAAGTTTTAATACAAAGAGGCGAACCGGCCCAGCCGGTGCCAATGCACAACTGGGCCCACCTGAAGAAAATATAAGCCCAATGTGGGATGTTTGTATGCCGGACCAACCTTTGTATCTTAGGCTTCCAATTTATGGGCCATTCGAGAGCCCAATTCCCAGCTCTAAAAACTGATTCGATTATGCTGGCTGTTTCTGGCCCATTCCCCCTTGTCCTAAAAATATTTTAAAACCTTTTCATGATTAGTTAGCTTTTGTGGAGTTAAATATTAAGTAGGGATATCCTAGGTGACTTTGATTACACAAATTATGGTGTGACATACACAAGTATAATCCTTTTAATTTAGGGCACTCATATTATTGAATTAATAATCATAGTTTTCTTTAGGCTCGATTTAGGTTAGTCTTGTGATCATGTATACGTTCGCGTAACATAATTGCAAATTAAATTATTAAAAGACTCGAGGGATGCGTTCGCACAACTTCAACCGATTTATCTTAATAAAAACAAAAGTAAGCAAAGCATTATTAATTGTGGACACGTTGGCGTGACATGATTTTTGACGCGCCAAAGTAAAAGAGTATACGTATGCGTAACTCGATTCTTTAATTGCAAATAATTCAAGTGTTTTAAAAGCGGTAAAAAGATAATTGCACATAGGCCTTAAAAATGAGTAGTTAAACAATTAAGCCAAGTATGAATTGCTAAGCGACCCTGCTAGAATTACGGAATCCGACGGTGCCTAACACCTTCCCCTGGGTTAACGGAATTCCGTACTTAGAATTTCTTGTTCGCAGACTTAAACAATAAAACTTCATCGATTTGGGATTTAAAATAAAGCGGTGACTTGGGACACTATAATTTATTCCAAGTGGCGACTCTGTAAATAAATAAAATAATCTAATTTCGAATAATGTCATTTAATGTAACGACCGGATCGGTCGTTTTGAGCCCTAGTGCATCGTTCAGCAGTCTGAGGCCATGAGCAGCTTCATTTCAAGTTTTGTGACTTGTTCGCATGGTCGGAATTTAAATTCAGGAAGATCGGAGTTAAATTTAAATGAAAATTCTCATTTGAGAAGCTTAAAGTTGAAAGAATGGACTAGGATTGAAATTTTGAGTAAACAACCTCGAAATCAGGATCTGAAGGTTCCAACAGGTTCGTATGATGAAGATCCGAGTTAAATTTAAATGAAAATCGGAGTTAAATTTAAATGAAAATCGGAGTTAAATTTAAATGAAAATCGGAGTTAAATTTAAATGAAAATTCAGGAAGATCGGAGTTAAATTTAAAAGAAAATTCTCATTTGAGAAGCTTAAAGTTGAAAGAATGGACTAGGATTGGAATTTTGAGTAAACGACCTCGAAATCAGGATCTGAAGGTTCCAACAGGTTCGTATGATGAATTCGGACTTGGGCGTATGCCCAGATTGGGTTTTGGATAACTCGGGAGCGTTTTGGCGCCTATTGTGGAAGTTAGCATTTTAGAAGGAATTCCTTAAGTTTGGCTTGGAGTGCATTTCAGCGTTATCGATGTCTGTTTGGGATTTCGAGACTGTGAATAGCTCTGTATGGTGATTCTATATTTGGGGGCACGATCGGAAGTGAATTCGGAGGTCCGTAGGTCATTTTGGAGCCATTTGGCTAAAGATAGAAATTTGAAGGTTTTTGAGAAGTTTGATCGAAGGTTGACTTTTTGATATTGGGTCGGAATCCAATTCCAGAAGTTAAAGTAGGTCCGTAATGTCAAATATGACTTGTGTGCAAAATTTGAGGTCAATCGGACGTGATTTGATAGGTTTAAGCATTGGAAATAGAAGTTGAGAAGTTCAAAGTTCATAAAGCTTGAATCGGGGTGTATTTCATGGTTTTGGTGTTGCTTGTTATGATTTGAGGCCTCGAGCAAGTCTGTAATGTGTTTTGGTACTGGTTGGTATGATTGGTTGGGGTTCCGAGGGTCTCGGGTGGATTCCGGGTGGTTAACGGATCGAAATTTAGAAATTTGGAAGGCTGAGAGTGCTGCTTCTGTCATAACCGCATCTGCAGTTCCTGGACCGTAGAAGCGGGACCGCAGATGCGGTCTGAGGACCGAAGGAGCGAAAAGGTGGGGCATGAGGAAGAGCCGCAGAAGCGGCGCATATTCCGCAGAAGGAGAATTGGGGTCAGGCCCAGGTGGCCGCAGAAGCGGCTTTTGGATCGCTTAAGCGGAACCGCTGATGCGGTTTGGCTTCCGCTGAAGTGAAGATGGGCTGGAGCTAGGGACCGCAAAAGCGGATCATTTTCCGCTGAAGCGGGATTTTTCCGCAGAAGTGGAGATTCCTGGAGGCAGAATGTCATTTTAAGGTCGGGGATTGGCCATTTCTATCACATTTCTCCATGGCATGGGCTATTTTTGGGGAGCTTCAAGAGGGGATTTTGTGGTCAATGATTAAGGTAAGTCATCCCTATCACTTTTGAGTTAAATATATCTAATATATATGGATTTAAGCGTGGAAATTAGAGTAAATATTGGGGTTTTGGTTGGAAACCTAGAAAATCATAAATCTTAGATTTTGATCACGATTTTGAGTATGGAATTAAGAGAAAATTTTATATTTGAGTTCCTAAGGTCATGGGTAACCTTTATCTTCGAGAAATTTTGGATTTCGGGCACGTGGGCCCAAGGGCAATTTCGTCAACTTTTCGATCGGAGTTGGAAATTTCTATAAATTAGATCCTAATGAATAATTGAGCATATATTAATGGATTTGTATCATCATTGGCTAGTTTTGGAGCATTGTGTGTTGGTGCAAGTCTTCGAAGGAATATAGAATGTCGGTTTTGAGTCTTCGGACCGAGGTGAGTCTCCTTTCTAATCTTGTGAGAGGGAATTTACCCCATAGGTGAAGTAATTGATTATGTGCTCCTATTTGTGGGCGCTACATATGCACGAGGTGACGAGAGTCCGTGCGTAGCTACTATTATGCTATTGTCCGGGTAGTTAGGACACAAAAACATGTTGTACATGGATTAATTGTGAACCCATTGGTAGCTTGAATTGCTTAACTCACATCGGATTAGTAAGTAAATTTCTAAAAGGATTAAACTTCACTTCTTAAATTGTTAAAGGAGAATCGGCTTTATTTGAATAAATATTCCCCGATAAGTTCTTATTTGACTGATTGATCATGTACTTTATGTGTGCATGCGTCGCATGGATGATTCGCGAGCAGGATATCTGTTTAATTATGGAACGGGCCGAACGCCTCGGTGATAATAGATGCATCTATGTTTCGTGCCGCTCGACCCTCGGCAGTGCACAATTTACATTCTGTTGGAGCGGGCCGTCGACCTCGGCGTGATTTGCGCATGTTTATCTATTACTTGGAAATTTGTAAATGTGGAATTGGACCTACGTGGCTTGATATGAACTGATTAAATAATAAAGAATAAATCTTAGAAGCCCTTGATTTATTATTGGAGGTGTTTACTTGTTTTCTGGCTTCAATACTTGAACTTCTATATAAATCCATGATTTTCCTCGCACTTATAGAATATTGCTAATCCTTGGGGCGCGATATTGTGAATTAGTATCTGAGATGCAGCTATCAGATATCGTGGAATGTAGTGGTTTCGGACTGAATCAGTATTGCAAATGTTGATGGTTTGACAAAGACAACCTTCAGAAAAGCATAAAGTTGGTAACAAATTATGGATTCAACTTCCAGGAAGATACATTTTATTAAGGCAATAACGGAGCAGCAAAAGTATGAGGAAGGTCATATGGGAAGTGTTAGATGGTGCTTAAAACTTCTGGAAGGCCGAGTATGAGGAGATGGGTCGAGTGGTTAATTAAAGGGATGAGTTCCGCCAAAGTGGGAGAGTGGCGGGTATTGCATGTAGGCTTGGTAGTAGGAAGACTACGCGCCTTAAGGAGAGTTTGGATCAAATTGGGGATTTTAATGATTGGTGATCGAAGGCTGCAGGTATGAGTTGAAGTATGGGCTATTATGCGGTAGAAGATTGATATGGCGGAGAGGAGCTGCTTGAAATGGAGGAGGGTATAGCATAACCATGAATTGGAAGGATGTTGCCGCACATTTAATTGATGTTCGCGAGGGACGAATGGACTTGTGCAACTGGAAGGTGAGCTCGGACTCAGGATGGGCTATCGGTGTCACAGTGAATGTACCTCGTGAGCAGATTAGCAGTCGCGTGGTTGGCGAAGCTTCTGCAAAGAATTGTATTGGTTGTTCAACAAAGAGATCGGTCGTGCGAATGCGGTTAATGATTCAGAATATGAACTATGGGGATTTACAAGAAGATTCCGAGAAATTTTGATAACTTATGACAGGAGGTTATGTCAATAAGGGGTAAAAAGGTCGGGCGAGCTCGAGAATGGTGAAATGATGGCTTCAAGCTAAGTGGGAGAGTCCCACCGCTTATAATTGGGCTGTATGATTAACTACTTGCGTGATTTCTGGTTATTAGCATATTGATGGATTAACTCAGCCACGAGAAAAGACCATAAGTAGTAAATTGAGCAGAGGAATTATTAAGGATATGCTATGGTTGGTCTTATGGGCTCATGTTCGAACTTGGGAAAGAATTCGGAATTTATGACTTGTATAGAGGCAGGTCTCAGAGGAAGTGAATTCGCCGGGTGCTACGCCGAGAGATTATTCGTGTGTTATAAGATCTATGGAGTGAGTTATGTTCGGGACCAAGTCAGAGCGATTGGCTCTCAATAATGGTCCTAATGAATTCAGAAGTTAAAGTGTGGTGCCCGATGATTTCGAGCATATAAGTACAGTCAAGAATCAAGCTTTGTAGCAGTTCATGAGAAGAGGCACTGAATGTTCTATGAAATTTTGACTTGTGGTGTAGCATCTGAAAGATATAAAATAGTTCGTGGGATTTAAGACAAGCGTGGTTTCGTGATTCAAGGTCGCTCGGGGTGACTGTAGATGGAGTACATTGTGTGTTGAATGGAGTTAGTCTTATTCTAAGGCAAGCAAGGATGAATTGGAAGAAGATGGATTGATTAGCCATAGTTGAATTTGGCACGTCAGGGTCTGTGATCAGTTCGTTCAGCGTGATCGAGTTATGCGTATGATTTGTGGCTGTTCGGGTAAGGTTGTTGGCCGCCATAATTGATGTTATTCAGAATCATTCTTCTGTTATGGCTTGTTAAGTGGAAGCGAATTCCAAAAAGGCTAGGGTGGCTTGGACCACTATTTCGAGATTTGCATACCTTACGGTTATGGGAAACTACCTGTGTGTTTCTATTAATCTCCTGAAGTGAGTTAAGTGAAAAGTTCGTATATGATGAATTGTTAAAATTATAATGATTTCGGAGTTATGATGAAAAATTGTGTTCTATCGTATGTTGGCATGTTGGGTGCAGTGAGTAGCATGGAGATGCGAAGTGAGGATCAAGGTTGCAGTTCGGTGTTGACAAGGATGTCACAGGCTCAGATGAGCAAGGAAAGGGTTGAATGATTAGAATAAATTGGTGTTGTCCTCAGCGTCACCTGAGATCGATGTATTGTGGAAGAGGTTTTGCATCCTGGTTAAGGATTCTGGAT
>MU667333.1:3776-27609 GCA_026770625.1 Nicotiana glauca | reverse complement strand
TTATTATTTAAATTTGAATTCTAGTAGTGAACTTTTATTTATAAAAATGGAAGGAAAAACCTTAGACTTTCAAAAGTATTAAAAGATGAATTAATTGATGAGTTTGTTGGTTGGCCTGACAGGGGTGTCCGGCACCACCACGACCCTTAGTGGATTTTGGGTCGTGACATTTAAATTGGAAAAACTTTCTTGCACTACCCTCGGGTGGTGTAAAAAAAAGAGGTGTGACAAACTGATATTGGGGTAACTAGTAAAAAAGTGGAGGGTAGCTATATGATTCTATGGGGTAAACTGGGTAGAAATTCTGTTTTAGGTTTTATATTATGTTGAGTTGCTGTAGAAATCATGTTCTAAGTTTGTGTGATGTATTAGATATCATGCTTTAGGATTTCTATGATCATTCACATTAAATCGTGTTGAATTTGTGCATACGATACCCTGTCGTAGGACAATCATGTTTACTGCTTCAGCATATTATATGTTATAGTTCATCACTTCACTTCTTATTCTGCATAAGTCACTATCACTTAGAAATCATGCCCTTAAGCTACTAATACTATTTAATAAAATTACCTTCTCCATGTGTATTAGAGATCCTATTTTAGGACTGCATGTGCATTTTCCTTGAAACATGTCGCTTAAATAAATAGGTTAAAACAACCCTACACATAGATATTATGTTCTGGTATGAATCGGTATAAAATGACATGCTATAATATTCATCACTTAGATCAGCATGCCTATAGGATGAAATGACTTCAACTTGTTTAAGTAGTTCCCAGATTATGACTGCATATATACGCCTAGGCAAGCCCTAGGCCATGAAATAACTGTGAAATCAGGTTCTATTTATGTGTGAAATTGTCCAGACTTAACAGGCTATAAAACCAGTTGGCAAGCTGGTTAGGATCCTGCCACTTGTCTTAAAACAAACGCTGCATATTCTGTATCTATAATGTTCATCTAGATATCATGTTCCTAGGCTTTCTGAATTTCTTTAAAATCAGTTGTTTGAGACGTGCTGCTTATTTGGATCTGTATATGTGGAGGTAATCATGAGCCTTCTATCTGTTTCTTATTTGATAGTCCTACGTGTTATTTGATGTTGCCTAGATTTTTGCCTTTTAAACACCTTAGAATTGTCTAGAATTGCCTAAGTTTATAGGTCCTAAACTCCTCCAGGACCACAAAGAAGGGACGGGTAACAACTCACTTAGAAGTGGTTAAATCAAATTCGCTTATATAACCACTAAGGGGAGGGTAATGGGTATTAAAAGGATATGATGACCTGTGCGCTAATGCAACGTGTAGCTCCTCTCACTAAGGTGTGATTACCGGGCATTGCATGGATATGATCCTATAGGTTAATCAACTTCGGACTTCCCTTTCCCAATTCACATATATGTTTAAACTACATAAGCTTCTTTTATTTACATATATGTGTTTAAACTATCTAAACTTATTTTACTTACATGTGTGCGGTTGGACCATATAAACTTCCCTTATTTGCAAATATGTGCTGAGACCGCTTACTTGTTAAATGACTAATTCACACAGTTGAAGTTTGGCCGGGACCCACCGTTGTGGACCGTGAGGGGTGCCTAACACCTTCCCCTCAAGGTTATTTCGAACCCTTATCCTAATCTCTGGTAATGCAAACTGGTTACATGAGTTAACCGCTCTAGGTGCCCTAACACACCTTAATTCCTTAGGTGGCGACTCTTCAAAGACCCAATTCCCAAAAGGAAATGAGTTGTTCCCCGGTGAATATAAAAACCCGGACTTCCATGAAGGAAAACGGGGGCTCGACTCTTTTACTGTTGGCCTTCCTCTGGTTTTGATAGTAGCAGAGGGCTTGATAGATAACATTTTAGGTATTTTAAGGCATGTTGCCATTATAGAGTCAATTCTAAGTTGTTCTTCTTCTTCAGAAGTGAGAATGTAATGATCCGACTGGTCGTTTTGGGTATCTACACTTCGCTCGGTGTTTTGAGGGCTTGATTATCTCTACATGTTGTATTATCAGAAATCGTTAGTATTGGTTTTCAAGTTATTCGGAATCAATTTCGGGGAATGAACTTCAAGATTTAAATTCTAAGTTGGAAGAGGTGATCAAGTTTGACTTTTTGGAAATTGACCTTGGAATGGAGTTTCATTAGTTTTGTTAGCTTCGTTGGGTGATTTCAAACATAGGGGCGCATCCGGATTGTAATTTGGAGGTCCGTAGTGGAATTAGTCTTGAATTGGCAAAAGTTGGATTTTTGGGAAGTTTGATCGGGAGTGGACTTTTTGATATTGGGGTTGGATTATGATTTTGAAAGTTAGAATAGGTCCGTAATGTCAAATTTGACTTGTATGTAAAATTTGAGGTCGGTCGGAGGTGATTTGATATGTTTCGACATTGGTTGTGGAAGTTGAAGCTTCAAAGTTCATTGATTTCGGCATAGGTGTGATTCATCGTTTTGAGGTTGTCATGCATAATTTGAAGATTTGAGTAGGTTCGTCTTGTCATATGGAACTTTTCTACAAAATTTGGCGCCATTCATAGTTGATTTGATAGGGTTCGGATACTCGATTGTGATTCTAGAAGTTCTTGAAGTTTAATTTGATTTTCATGCATTTTGGCATCCGATTCATGGTTTTAGAAGTTATTTTGATGATTTAAGCACACGAGCGAGTTCGTGCTGTGTTTTTAGACTTGTGTGCATATTTGGTTTAGATCCTCGAGGGCTCGTGTGAGTTTCGAATTGGTTTTGAAATGTTCCTACATATCTTTTAATTTCTAGTTCTGATATCTTCGCATATGTGAGGTTTAGATCGCGAATGCGGAAATCCCATTTGCGAAGTAACCTCGCATTTGCGAATCCTGGGCGACTGGACAATTTTTGCATTTGCGATGAACCAACTGCATTTGTGAAGGCTAGTCTTTGCATTTGCAAGGTTTTTGTCGCAAATGCGACCTCAGCAGACATTCTTCAGGTTCGCAATTGCGATGTACTTTTCGCAATAGCGGGGTTCGCATTTGCGAGCCCCTGTTGCAAATGCGACATATGCAACTTGTTAAGTGCTGAGAATTTTGAGTTTTTGCTTCATTTTTCATATTTTTGAACCCGAGCTTCGAGGTGAGGCGATTTTGAGAGGGGATTCTCATGCCAAATCATTGGGTAAGTATCTTTAATCAATATCCAACTATATTTCATAATTTTATACAAGATTTAACATCAAATTCATGGGAAAACTATGGAAAAATTTGCGGATTTTGTCAAAGTTTTGAAAAATGAAAATTTGTGATTTGAGAGTCGAATAAGACTCGAATTTAAAAACGAAACACATATTTGGATTCGTGGGGATATGAGTAGTGAAGAACTACCTTTGTACCCGGGTTTTGACCAAGCGGGCCCAGGGTTTGACTTTTGTTGACTTTTTAGAAATTAAATGAAAATCATAGCTTTATTACTTGAAATTGTTTTCTCTTGCATTGTGTGGTGTATTCAAGTCGTTATTGGTTAGATTGAGTCGAGTAGAGGCAAATTTGTATAGGAAAAGGCTAAGTTGAGTGTTGAGTTAGCCGGATCGAGGTAAGTGTTTTGCCTAGCTTTGTTGAGGGAATTTTTCCTCCTATTTGTCATTGTTTGCTACATGCGGGGGTGATATATATATGAGGTGACGTGCGTAGTTGTATGTGTCAGGGTAAATCATGCTCGGGGGGTGGATTATGTTATATTTGTGTTTGTTAAATTTCGTGACATTTTGCTTAATGCCTTGACTCTTAGATACTAAGGACATAATATTAAATCATAGATATCAAGACTTAGTTTGTTATAACTTGATCAAACTTGATGAAAATTGTAAGAATACATTGATGTTTCTAATTTGGTCATCTCCATGCGGAATCATTACTAAATTACTATAACCGATATTGTTGAGATGCAAGGCTCCATACTTGTGTTGTGGATCATTTATGAGATTCGATTAAGTACTTGAGTAATACGATTCTTGAGGGTTGTTTAACCATTGCTTGCTTGGAAGGTTGTGATTTGAATGTGTTTGGAATATACGTTTAAGCACTCTCCTCGATGTTATTTATACTACCCGCCTTCCCATTTTATTGATATTCATATGCTTGGTAAGGAAGGGTGTAAAGCATGAAGGGTGATGCTGTGCTACTTTATATTCATTATCAAGTGAGGAAGAGTGTAAGCACGAAGGGTGATGTCGTGCCATTTTATATTCATTATCATGCGAGGAAGAGTGTAAAGCACGAAGGGAGATGTCGTACCATTTTATATTCATTATCATGTGAGGAAGAGTGTAGATCACAAAGGGTGATGCTGTGCCATTTCATTTATATTGTTATGCTTGTATGTTATGGTAAGGTCATGGTACGAAGGGTGTTTCCGTGCAGGTGAGGACTAGGGACATGCATTATGATGTGATAATTTTTTCACGTATATACGATTGCGCCCCTACCTTGAACTGTTATTGTTGTATTAACATATTTGGCATGACTCGTTGTTATTGTCCTGTACTTAACTTTATCTCAATTATTGTTGCACTGTCCATGTCTTTTACTTGCTTAACTTGAAATTACCATGTCTATTCCTGCTTTTGTAATTATACTCAGGTTGTATCAATTCTGTTGCACTTTAGTATAAGCCTTCCATCATGCTAGCCATTCATGCCTTTACTTGTTAACTTGTAAAGAACATGTGTTTTCTTATTAATTGTTATATTTGTACTTAGGCCTCCAATATGCTAGTTAATTAAAGTTGATATTCCCTATTTTCCAATTGTTGTTGTTATTCACGTACTTTCCGCTTAGTCCTTTATTGTTATCCACATATGTATCCTTGTCCACTGTGGTTACTTGAGTATTTCCTACTTAGAAATTTCTATTATTATGTTCATGTGATATTGTTGGCTCTGTTATATCATCACATGGAAAAGATGAGTTGAACGCACGAAGGGTGTTGCCGTGCTAATTGAATTGTTACATAAATTTATTTATATATGGTGAGGATGAGTTAAAAGCTTGTAGTGTGTTACCGTGCAATGTGATTTTCCATTCTGACATTTTAGACATATATCTCATACCAGGAAAGATCGTAAATACTCTATTGTAGTTCTTTTTGGTATTTGTTGTCTGTCTCGCCCGATTACAAATGATAATTTTATCCTTTATACTTTGAACTGCTTTACTGTTAATGTAATGTACAGGTTATTTGAATAAGCATCTTTTTTAACTAAAAGCCTTTTCACTACTTCGACGAGGTTAGACAAAATACTTATTATTGCATGGGGTCGGTTGTACTGATACCCCACATCTTCACGTCCCATGCAAATTTTGGAGCGGAGCTGCTGGTAACGTCGGGTGTTGATTTGGATGATGTTCATGCGTTTGGATATAGCTGCCACTTGTCCTTGGTAGTTTAGATTATTGCTAATCTATTTATGTAATCTTCAAATAGAACGTGTATTTATTTGAATCAGTTTTGAAATTGCAAATCTTAGAAGCTCGGGATTCGTCCTACCAGATGTTGGTAAACTTGTAAAGGTTCAGCTAGCTATTCTTTATTTTCTTATTATCTCAGTCGTATTATGTTGTTCAAGTTAGTTGGCTTACCTAGCAGTTGAGTTAGGTGCCAACACGACTTGTGGTTTTTGGGTCGTGACAAGGTGGTATCAAAGCACTAGGTTTGTAGGTTCTACGAGTCATGGGCAAGTGTCTAGTAAAGTCCAATGGATCGGTATGATGAAGTCCATACCTATCCTCGGGAGGCTACAGAGCATTTAGGAAAAATTTCCCTTTATTCTTTCCTTATCGTGTGGCCTTATTTCCGCTTGAAACCTACGACTTAAAATCTTCCCAATCGCTCATATATGATGTTGTGCGCTCTATATTTGCTATGTGTCGATGATCAGTGATACTGAAGATAGATTACGACGGGCTGTGGATGCTTGATCATCATCGCGATGTGTTGTTTAGCCTCTAAAGCAGATGTAGTGTTCACTTCTAGTCATCCATTTATGGTGAGAGGCGAGTTTATATGTCTGATTGGTAAGCGCAGATCTGGAAATATTTGGTTGGTGGCTTGGCTATTATGATTAATGGAAGTTCATGGCAAAGTGCCGATTTGAGTATAACCGGTGGGCCATCTTCTGCATAACGAGTTTGAATCGTGTGTGTCGTATGAGGTTTCCATTCGGTGGAGTGAATATGTTATCATTTTAGAGAATTTGTGGATATTGTTTGAATGATGCAATGATGGGTAAGTTCTTGTCAGAGTCTTCTGGGTGTTATATGATCAGCTTTTCATGAGTTTTGAAGTATTCAGCTAAATAGTTGTGTAGTATCGGGGGATGATGCGAAGATATGGTACTTTGGGTTGTTGATGAGGTATTTTGTGGCTTCGAGAAAAGTGGCGGAGACTGCTAATGACGATCAGATTTTAGGACCATGGGCCGTATCAATTTTGGGACCGAGAGCTTTCATGGTTATTTCTTTGAATGGGCATATGTTGATGAAGCACGAGTTGCTCAACGCGTATTAGCTGCGTATTGAAGATCAGAATAAGATAAGTGGATTTAAGGACATTTAATTTTTCCATAGAGCAGTGAATTGTAATTGGATCCGCGGTGTTTCCTTATCAAGGATGGTCTACATGTCAATGTTTGACTGATGCGAGAGATGGCTTTGGGTTCCCGGGAGGTTCCCTCAGGGCGGGCGTATATGATTGAGTTACTTTCAGGTTGGCAGTCTGCATAACTCAGTTGAGTTAAAGGTGATTGGTTCTTATGTTAATGAGTTTCGAAGAATTTATCATGGTTATGACCAATGTCGGAGTTGATGTTTTCTATAGGTATAGAGGCTATATTGTGTGTGGTGGTGTTTTCCTGGGGGAGTCCTTGTCATCTGATTCGGGTGTACTTTGAGATTGGCTGGGTATAGTGGGGTGTAGTGTCCACAAAGATAGGAGTGTTATGGGGTTAAATAAAATATTCTCGATTGATGAGGTGTTCAATTTGCTTATGGTTCAGAGTTGGCTATGAGATTTTCGTAGTGTTGCGAGTAGCATACTAGAGCTGATGTGCCGTGTGGGGTTGAAATTTGCAGGTATAAGGTTGCGGATAGTTTTAGAGGGAAGGATATGAGTTCCTGAGGGCACGGATTATTTTAGGTAATTAAGGTTTTGCTGGCACTATGTGTTCCTATCAGAGTAGAGTTCGCCTGTTGGCAAGTACCATGTGTTTTGACTTATCGGTGTTTTCTATGAGATGACGGAGTATTAGTTATGTGTTAGCCATTAAGTGTCGGTGTTGAGATTGGGTATGAAAATTTTGGTATTCGTGAGGCTTAGAGATTGAATATTCTTGTTGACTGACTATTCCTGGATTATGACTTGAGAAGAAATGTAGAGGATTGGATGGTACGGTAGATGATAATGGAAAGTTGCTATAGACTTTTGGAGGGTTTATTACATGTTTGAGGAAGATCGTTGGGGATTATTTTGAGCCTAATAAGAGTTTGTATTTTGTACCGGATCGAATTTATTTGTTCTTGCAGAGTTGTTTCCACGAGTATATCATCGGACAGAATGGATGTTATTCGCGCCATGGTATATGTTATATATATTTCTCTTTCATACTATGACGGGTTGTGAGTGTTACATGATTCTTCATACATGTATTATGATTCAGTTTAGGCCTCATGGCATTATGGGCGAGGTAGCCTTTGTGATGTTGATTTGCTTATTGCACCATAGTTGTGCTTGTCTTTCTCAGTATTGTTTATTCCTAATATTTCTCCTACAATTATATTTTTATGCACTCGATTGTACTTGATATTGAAGCACATGTGATCAGTGAGACCAAGCTTTATGGCTTGAAGGGTACCCTATGTGGATTGATATGATGGGATCGGGTTGCACACTGCAATGGTACAATGATGCAATGTGGCTCCTTATTTCTATTTCATGTGTGTTGCTTTCACCTTGTTGAGGATAGTTCATATTAAAAATCTAAAACCTTCCCTGCCTGTTTAACTTGCATAGTAGTTTTCTTATTTAGATTACTTACCGCTATCTGTCATGTCTGAATTATTACTTGTTACTGTACGGAACCGGGTTGCGTATGGCTCCATATAATTATTGTTGGTGCTTATCAGTGTGTCTGCTTGTATTGGCTAAGGTGAGGTTTCTAGAGCTGAGATTTGTGCTATTGTATTGGGATGGGGAAGGTTTAGAGGAATAACACTACATTTTTTTGAGGATTTGGAAATGGCCCTAGTCGGGCGAGTGAGTTTCTTTGCTTATTGATCAGATGAGTGGTTAAGCGGGTATGCGACTTTCGTTCATATTGGCAGGGTATGAGAGTGTTGAACAAGGTTCTAATCGATGCGAGGTTTGCTACCGGCACCTGATTTGTTTTGGATTTTGTTTGGGCAGTAATGGTGGTCAGCAGTTCCTACTATGAGTGTCGAAGTGATGGAGTATATCATATGATTACATCTTGGGTTATGGTTGTGACTTTATACAGCTTTTTCAGAATTATACAGTGTGTCGATGTGTGATTCAGGTCTTGCAATGAATTCTGGATTATAGGAATTGAGTTCTAAGGTTTAAGGACCAAGGTTGAAATAAGGGTCTCTAATTATGCTATGTTGGCGGGCTTAGGTGGATCAGGGTGACGTGGGATCTCCCCCAGGTTTATGTTTAGTGATGTTATACCGTGATTTGATAGCTTTGGAACGACTCCTAGCACGTTCGAGGACGAATGTGTGTTTAAGTGGTGGAGGATGTAATGACCTGAGTGGTAATTTTGGGTTTCTGCACTTTGCTTGGTGTTTTGAGGGCTCGAGTATCTCCGCATGATGTATTATGACTTCCGTAAATCATCAGTATTGGTTTTCAAGTTATCCAGAATCGATTTAGGGGAATGAACTTCAAGATTTAAGTTCTAAGTTGGAAGAGTTGACCATGTTTGACTTTTTAGAAATTAACATCAGAATGGAGTTTCATCAGTTCCATTAGCTTGTTGGGTGATTTCAGACTTAGGAGCGCGTCCAGATTGTAATTTGGAGGTCCGTAGTGGAATTATTCTTGAATTGGCAAAAGTTGATTTTAGACTTAGGAGGCATCGACCTGGGAGTCCGCGTCTGATATACGAAGCCGTTATCCTCATCTTTCCCCCGACTCAGGTACTTCTTTCTTTTGTCCGTTCGAGGACGAACGGTTGTTTTATAGGTGGAGAATATGATGATCTAAAGAGTCATCACTTGTTTTCTTATTCATTATGTGCTTTTGAGGCCTTGAAACCCTCATTAGGGTCACCTCAATTTGCGTGCGCAATCCGGGAGCGTAGCCGGAAAGTCTAAATATGAAATTTCTGTGAAAAATGCTAAATTTTGATATTAAAATGAATAAATTTGACTACGGTCAACATTTTGGGTAAACGGACCTGGACCCGTGATTTGACTGTCCATGAGGGTCCGTAGGAAAATATGGGACTTGGACGTATGTCACGACCCCATTCCCAAACCCGGTCATGATGGCGCCTCTCGTGAAGACAAGGCCAGCCAACAGAAGCAACAATACCTCTTTTAACAGTTACTTAGCATGAATAAGTCAAAAATATGGATAATATAATCATAAGTGCGGAATAAATATGATAAAACAAGGAAACCATCCCGACTCGGCCCAAAATCGGGGTGTCACAAGACACGAGCATCTAAGAAGTAGGAACACAACTACAAGGCCAAATATATATAAAAATGAAATCTGGAATCCAAAAGATAAGTCCGGTGCCGCGAACGCTGGCGGTCACCTTGCTCAGCTACAATAGCAAAATCTCCAATCAGCTCAAAACCCGCTACCGGGTGAACAATTACCTGCATATGCACACGAGGTGCATGGAGTAAAGTGAGTACTCCAACTCAGTGAGTAATAAAAATAAATAATGACTGAAAGCATGAAATCTCATAAAGGCACAAATAACGCTATCTCAAGCAGTAAAAATCGGTTACACAATAAAATTGAGAAGTAACAGATGATTCTCTTTCAAAAAAAAAACAGTGAAGACATTTAATTTCAACAAGTAAGGAATAATCAGAAACTTGCCCCTCGGGCTCAATATCCAGTTTTCAATACAGTATCAGCCCCACGGGCTCACTCCCAACTCACCAACACATAACATCAGCCTCTCGGGCTCACTCCCAACTTACAAAAACACAACATCAGCCTTTCGGGCTCACTCCCAATTCACAAACACAACATCGGCCTCTCGGGCCCACTCCCAACTCACTTGGGTACCCTACGCTCACAGGGGGTGTGTACAGACTCTGGAGGGGCTCCTACAGGCCAAGCGCTATATCATAAGGCCTTAAAGCCTTCACACATCACACTCGAGGCCTGAAAGCCTCCTCACATCACTCAACATATCCTCACATATGGCCCTCGGCCTCCATCAGTCCAGAAAATGATCATAAGCCCCTTGGGCATCAGTAAAACAATGGTGCTCAGCTCAAACAACATTATAAAAATCATTTAAATCTCGAGTTGAGTATAAATGTAGCTGAGTTCATGAAATAGTATAATTCAATTGGACTGAGTTCAAATAATATTTCAATTAGTGAGGAAAATAGTGATGGAAATTTACAAAAGATTTCAAATAATTGGCCTGAAGCCCAAGTACGGCAATAAGCCTAAACCATGGTGAAAAACAATAAGTCCTTGTCAAATACGCGGTAAAATATCAACCGGGATTGACCAAGTCACAATCCCCAATAGTAAATGACCCGCGCTCGTCATACAAGGCGTGTCTCACCTCAACATAGCACTACGTTGTGCAATTCGGGGTTTCAAACTCTCAGGACATCATTTAAAATCATTACTCACCTCGAACCAGCAAAATCTCAAGCCTGCGACGCCTTTGCCCCCTCAAATCGGCCTCCACACGCGTCGAGTCTAGCAAAAAACAGAGCGAATACATCACAATATGCAAATGGGACAATACCCAATCGAAAACAATCGAATTATAGCAAGAACCTCGAAACTAGCAAAACCCGAGCCCAGGGCACGCTTCTCAAAAAATTACGAAATTCATATCACCAGATTCCGCGTCTTGCCACGAGTCCATACATATAAAATTCATCAAAATCGGAGTTCAAATGCCCCTTCAAATTCCAAATTTACATTCCAAAAACCAAGCCCTAGTTTCTTCATTTTTTACCCAAATTTCAGAGAATTAAAGGATGAATCTTCAATTAAATGGTGTTTCTAGGCCACGAGACTTACCTCCAATCACTTCCCGTCAAGATCCTCTTCAAATTCTACCAAAAAGCTCTCAAGGTGGTGCAAAAATGGAGGAAATATGAAATCGGTCGCGGATGAAATATTCCTTAAAACCCTTCCGTCCAGATGTAATTCCTTCTATGCGAATGCGAGGGTCCTCTCGCGTTCGCGATGAACAAAATTCCACTGACCGTTTTTAACTCTACATGAACGCGTACAAGCAGATGCGAACGCGATGCTCAAATTTCCCTCACTACCCGAATGCATCTAAGTCCATGCGGAAGCGATGAACAAACCAAGCTGGCCCCATACCTCTTCTACGCGAACGCGTGGTATCCTTCCGCGAACGCGATGGCCAACCTCACAGGCCTACGCGAACGCGTTCCCCTTCACGCGAACGTGAACAACCAAATTCCATAACTTCGCGAACGCGGCCATACCTACGCGAACGCGAAGGCTAATTTCCAAGCCCCTCCAAATTACTCTATGCGTTCGCGTTACACCCCATGCGAACGCACTGAAGAAACTTTCTGCAACACACAGCTGAGAAATCTGCTATCTTCCAAATTCAAAATTATTCCGTTTGATCACCCGAAATCACCCCAAGGCCCCTGGGACCTCAACCAAAAACACCAACCTACCCCGAAACATCATACAAACTTATTCCAATCATCAAAACACGTCAAACAATGCAAAAATCATCAATTCACCACGGATTCAAGCCTAAGTTAAACTAAAACTTCCAAAACTCACATTCGATCAAAAACCCGACCAAACGATGTGCGAATGACCTGAAAATTTGCAGACATATCCAAAATCACCTAACTAAGCTACAGCAACTCTCGTAATTCCATTCCGACCCTCGGATCAAAATCTCACCTATCAACCAGAATCCGCCAAAATTCAAACTTCGCCAATTCAAGCCTAATTCTACACCGAGCCTCTAAAATCAATTCCGATCACACTCCTAAGTCACAAATCACCTCCCGAAGCTAACCGAATCACCAGAAATTACATCCGAGCTCTCTAACTCAATAGTCAACACCCGGTTGACTTTTTCAACTTAAGCCTTCTTAAAAGAGACTAAGTGACTCATTTCTTATCAAAATCAATCCGAATCAACTCTAACACACCACCGATAATGAAACTTGAGGAAGCAATAAATGGGAAAAACGGAGCAGTAACCTATGAGATGACGGGTCGGGTCGTCACAATGTATGCCCGGAATCGAATTCCGAGGTCCCAAGCCTGAGGAATAAATTTTTGAGTAAAATTATTTTCTAAAAATATTTAAGGAAATTGGAAATAAAATTTGGTTATAACGTGATGGTATCAGTCCCATATTTCGGTTCCGGTGCCCGGTAAATATCTTATATATTGTTTAAGCATTTTCTGTAAAGTTTGATTGAAAATGAACGTCGTTTGACGTGTTTCGGACTAGAAATGGAAAATTTGATGTTTTGTGAAATTTGGAAGAAATCATGGATTTTGAGGCTTAATTCGATGTTTATGATGTTATTTTGGCAATTTGATCACGCGAATAAGTCTGTAGGATGATTTGGAGGTTGTGTGCATGTTTGGTTTGGAGCCCCGAGGGCTCGGGTGAATTGTGGATAGGCTATGAGTGCATTTTTAACCTTTGTGAAAATCTGGCATTTTAGTTCTGGTATCTTCGCATTTGTGAAGAGGATCTCGCAAATGCGAGAGATCCTGTCGTTGGGTCGGAAATGCGACCACTTGGTTCGCAATTGCGATGCTGAGCCAGTCGCAAATGTGACATAGTGGCTCGAAAATGCGAAGGATGGCTCTTCGCAAATGCGACATCATTGTCGCAAATGCGATGGCTTCTTTGCTATCCAGTGTTCGCAAATGCGAATCTATCTTTGCAATTCCTATAACAGGTCGGGGTTCGCAAATCCCATATCTGCAACCTGCATATTTTACACTTAGCCAAATTTTGAACAATTTTCAACATTCTTTCAAAACAAAAACTTCTTAGGCGATTTTTCAAGAACAAGTTCTCTTCCAAATTATTTGTAAGTCAATTTTTACTCATCTATTTCAATCATTAACATCATTTAACATGTTTCAAACTTAAAATCAATGATTTTCATAGGTGAAATTGGGGGTTTTGGGTAGAACCTAGGTTTTTCAAAAATTAGGGATTTGGACCTGAATTGGAGGTCCGATTTCAAAACAAATCATATATTTGAGTTCGTGGGGGAATGGGTAACCGGGTTTTGGTTTGAACCTTGGGTTTTGACCATGTGGGTCCGGCGACGATTTTGGAATTTTTGGGCAAAAATTTGGGAAATTCATTTTATGCATTCAAATTGATTCATTTAGCATTTATTAATGTAATTAAGTAGCTTGTGACTTGATTCGAGCAGATTGGTGGTGAAATCGAGGTGTAAAGCTATAATTGAGCTTTGAGTTAAAGTCAAAGCATCGAGGTAAGTGTTCGGTTTAACTAGCTTGAGGGATTAGGAGTTGAGTCATATTTGCTATGTGTTTCTTGGTGAGTACGACGTATATATAGGCATGGTGACGAGTATCTATACGTTGGTGTCAAGCATGACCGTGAGTCTTATATTGTGATTTTCATGACTTCGTTTTATTATCCATGCCTTGGTGTGTATTTCTGTTTGTCGTGTAAAGTTGTTGAAAGAAATGTGACTTATGAACATTAAGGAGCGTCGGCTCCAGTTGTAGAACGAATTGCGAAAGTATAAGTGATATTTGAATCTCTAGAGCATTGGCTCGAGATGTGAAGAGAATTGTGAGTAAAAGTGAGGTTTGGTACCCTTGTACTGTGTTCTTAATTGATATTACGGACGCTTAGGTTAATGTTTCCTTGTGTTGGGTGATGAATATAGTTATAGCTAAGGTAGTTAAAGTGTTGCAATAGGTTGGTTATAGTTGAGGTAGTTAAGTGTTGTAATATGTTGGTTATAGCTGAGGTAGTTAAGTGTTGTAATAGGTTGGTTATAGCTGAAGTAGTTAGGTGTAGCAACAAGTCTAGTTATAGTTGTGGCAGTTAGATGTTGGAACAAGTTTTGTTATAGCTGTGGTAGCTAGATATTGGAACGGGTGTGGATATAGCTAATTCCCCCTTGCCGGGACATTTGGTTTGATATTTTGTTCCCTTACCGGGAAGTTATTATTGTTGTCCCCTAGTCGGGAATATTTTGTTATCTTGTGTTGGATTGAAATGGGAGCGGGTGGTACACCTACCACAAGATATTATGAAATGGGAGCGGGTGATGCGTTTACCACAAGATATTATGAAAAGGGAGTGGGTGGTATGCCTACCACAAGATATTATAAAATGGGAGCGGGTGGTACGCCTACCACAAGATATTATGAAATGGGAGCGGGTGGTACGCCTACCACAAGATATTATGAAATGGGAGCGAGTGGTACGCCTACCACAAGATATTATGAAATGGGAGCGGGTGGTACGCCTACCACAAGATATTACGAAATGGGAACGGGTGGTACGCCTACCACGAGATACGAGAAATAGGATCGGGTTGCACACCTGCAACAAGATGAGCTGAACATGAAAATTGTCTTTATTTCTTGCTTCCGTGTTAGAAGCTAGACTGTAGATTTCTCTTCTATCATTTCTGATATACTATTTATATCTGTTACCCCTGAAGCATGTTCCCTCCCCCAGTTTTAATTGTTTATTTCCGTTTCCTCTTCGTTGTATTGTGTGTGTGTGTGTGTGTATGTATATATATATATATCTGCACAGGCTTATCTGGAGTCTAGTCCTAGCCTCGTCACTACCTCACCGGGGTTAGGCCAAGCACTTACCAGCATATGGGGTCGGTTGTGCTGATGCTACACTCTGTGCTCTTTTGCACAGATCCAGGTGTTGGAAAGCAGCTACAGTAGCACGGGAGTTAGCCTACAATCCAGTGAGACACCGAGGTAGCCTTGCAGGCGTCCGCAGGCCCGGTGTCTCTTCTATTCTTTTATTTCAGTCTGTTCTCTCACGTATTTCAAGACAAATAGTTATATTTTCTTTCAAACGCTTGTATTTAGCATTCTTAGTAGTTCGTGAGTATGTGACACCAATTGTTGGGTAGAGGTTTACGTTGATTTTTTGCATTGTGTTCATATTCTTTAATTTAAGACTTCTGCTTGTTTACCTATTTTGTTGTTATCAAGATATTACTTATAATTGTTAAAAGAAGTAAAATGGTTAATGCTAAAATTAATTAAGGGCTGTCTTGCCTAGCTCGCATCAGTAGGAGCCATCACGATTCCCGAGGGTAGGAAATCCGTATCGTGACACCTAGTATGACCAAGTGCGTATAAGCGAGCCTACTACAGGAGAGCAGTTACATATACCAAGACTTATAGGGCCGGAAAACTATTTTACTTACTATATTGAGAGAGATAAGTCAATATCATCAGGAAAGCATATTTTCAAATTATATTTGACTCCTAGGTAGTTTCAGTTATTATGTTATCAGTTCAGTTTTAGCTTTCAGTTATTATGTTATCAGTTCAGTTTTAGCTTTCAGTTATTCTAGTGCCTTACATACTCGATATATTATTTCGTACTGACGTCCCTTTTGCTAGGGACGCTGCATTTCATTCCTGAAGGTCCTGATAGACAGTTGGATAGACCTTCCCAGTAGACAAAGTCAAACATCAGCTTGGTTGGTAAGCTCCACTTCCTCAGAGTTACCAGGTCTTTAATGGATAGGTCGAGGCCCTATCTCGACCATGATATAGTTCATTTATCCCCGGAGGCTTGTAGACGAGTTTTGTACATTTTTATATCTGTATTGTGGCTTTACAAGCCCTATGTAGATGTTTAGTTTGGTATTACTGGTTGTAGACGTTATTTTAGATGATCCAGAATATGGTCTAATCGCCCTATGTTGAGGGTTACCCCTCTAGAGTTCACAGTTACAGAGTGGTATGCTCGGGATGATTATGGCATTCGGTGCCGGCCACGCCTCTTCAAGTTTGAGGCATGACAATAAATAGGGAAAATAGGCTAAAATACTCAAAACAATCGGCCGGGTTGTTACATCCTCCCCTTGATAAAACAAAGTTTTGTTCTCGAACGAGTATTGAGACATACCTGAAGTGATGAAAAGATGAGGATAATGGCTACGCATATCATGCTCAGTCTCCTTAGTCGCCTCCTTGACTGGTTAACCCCTCCACTGAACCTTCACTAAAGCAATGCTCTTTGACTTCAACTTTCGGACGTGCTTGTCCAAGATGGCCATCGGCTCCTCAACATAAGACAAATCCTTGTTCAAATGGACGGAGCTAAAATATAACATATGGGACAGATCACCATCATACTTTCGGAGCACAGAAACATGGAACACTGGATGAACTGCAAATAGAGTAGGTGGAAATGCAAGCTTGTAGGCCACCTAACCAATCCTATCAAGGATATTAAAAGGTCCGGTATACCTAGGGCTCAACTTTCCCTTCTTCCCGAACCTCATCACACACTTTAGAGGCAAAATACAGAGCATTACCTACTCTACAACCATGAATGCAACATCACGAACCCTCCGATCCGCATAACTCTTCTGTCTAGATTGGGTTGTACGAAGTGATCCTGAATCAACTTGACCTTCTCCAAGGCATATCAAACCAAATCCGTGCCTAATAACTTAGCCTCTCTGTCACACCCCAAAATCGAGGGGCACGACCGGTGCCCGACCGGGTAGCCCCACTCAAGCGGACCTTGGTGCCTTTCCTATCCCACATGTTACCCCGTAATTTCATTGCTTATTAATCAAAGGAATTGGCCTTTTTTATAATTAACACACCATTTTACAAACATATATGGTTACTTAATAGGTTTACAAATTACATCGCCCAACATACAAAATACATATTTACATAAGTTTGCAACCCACGTTCGCTGTCTACGGAGCCTCTAAGGATACAAAAGGACGATATAATACTTGCCGGTAACAAGGCTCCAGCTATACCTTACACCAAAAACCAGAACAAGACTCCGAAATAAAAAGTGACATGAACCACGCTGGGCCCCGAGAGGAAAAGGGGCTCACCAATGCAGCTGACGGAAGGTGAAGGGGAGCTACGACTGATGGACTGCAGTACCTGCTACAGATCCACCTATAATCATAACACGAATGTAGCGCCCCCGGTGAAATGGATGTTAGTACATTTGAATTGTACTGGTATGTATGAACAAACCTTAACCTAAGTAAACTCAAACCATACACAAGTAGAAAGTAGTAATGGAATCAACAATCAAATACACATGAAAGGAAACAATCAAGCTCAACAAGGTTACAAACTCTCCATTTCCCCTTCAACATTTTCATATCAATGATTTCACAACTTTTTCATATTTTCATTTCAATAGTGATTTCGATCACTTTCCACCCTTATTACCTCAGCCACCCTTATCACCACAACCCACACCTTATTACTTTGTGTTGCGGCGCGCAACCCGATCCCACCAAAACAATCACAATTCATAAACAACACAACAACAACAACAATTCACAAAGAACAACAATCAACAATTCTCAAGGACAACAACAACAATTCGCAAGGAATTTCTGTAACCATCAATACCTCTTCTATCATATTCAACAGTTTATATGCAATTTAAGTCACCACAATAATCGCCCACAACATGCCAAGCATGTTATTACCTCAGTTGTTTCGATTGCATCAATTACAATTTTTTTCCATCATTTGTTTCTTGACTCTTGCCATATAACACATTTACATCCACACATTCGGTTTATTGCCAATTACTTACACCATTATATTGGGAGACTTAACCACGAACACTCAAATCATTCCAATCACAAGAATTTCACAAATAATCCACGTAGATATCACATACCAAATATTCGTACACCAAACAAGGCGATTCTACAAAGGTCAAAGTTAGCCATACATACCTGGAGTCGAATTCCCTTTTAACCTTTACTTTCAATTCACCAAATAGTCTAGCAACATCAATCTAGTGCACAAGTTAACATATATGACTTAGAATTGAAGCTCACAATTTCTACTCAAACTTATATAGATTATCAATCCCTTTATGAACAATCGTTTACTCCTACCCAATTCCTCTTACTAGATTTTAGGTTTTAAAAAGGCATGCATGTATATTTTCAACCATTATTTTCAAAAATCAATGCATGAGACACCCCCTTAGTTTACACATGAAAATCAATGAAAAAGGGTTAGAAATTTTACCTGCAAGAATGGGGGTGAAGACAATTACTTTGAAATTTTCCGGCCCGGATATTTTTGAAGAATCAAATTGATGGAGATGACTTTCTCTGTCAAGAACCCTCTCTTCCCTCTCACTTATTTGATCAGAAAATATGTTAAAAATGAGGGGTTGGTGTGTTTTATTGAAAAGAGGTCGGGTTTGCAAATTTATAAAAATTGGAGCCGAGTCAGGTTTGCACTCGCGTTTTGCGATCGCATAACAGGAATGCTATCCGCATAGTGGACTGCAAAAGTGCTTCAAAACTCTGGACGTTCTATTTGGGTTTGCGATGAAAATGCGGTCTGCATACCCGATTTGCAATCGCATAATGCACCACATTTTTAACATTAAATTTCACTAACACCTTGTTTCACTTTGCGGTAGAAATGCGGTCGGCATACCTGGTTTGCGACTGCATTCTAGACTGCATAATAGCATTTTTCTGGAAACTTTTATTCTTTGATTTTTAAATGCTAAACTAGTACAAAGGGTGAGGATAAATTTTTCACGGGGCCTTACACTTTCCCGGCTCAAACCAATAAAATAGGTAAAGACTATCTCCCATATAGGGCCTCATAAGGAGCAATCTAGATACTCGATTGGTAGCCGTTGTTGGTAGGCAAACTCCCCAAGCGGAAAGAACTGATCCTAAGAACCCCTGAACTCCATAAGAGGCACAAATGTATCCTCCAATATCTGAATGGTGCGCTTAGATAGTGCGTCCATCTGGGGGTGGAATGTTGTACTCAACTCAACCCGTATGCCTAAATCATGTTGTACGACTCTCCAAAAATGTGATGTAAACTGCGTGCCTCAGTCAAAGATGATAGATATCGGTACGCCATAAATGTAGACAATCTCGCGGATATAGATATGAGCCATCTACTCTTAAAAGTTGGTAGTCACCACTGGAATGAAATGAGCTGACTTGGTCAAGCTATCTACAATCACCCGTACTGCGTCAAATTTCTTCTGATTCTGTGAGAGAACAACAACGAAGTCCATGGTAAGTCTCCCATTTCCACTTGGGAATCTCAAGTATCTGAAGCAAAACTCCTGGCTTCTGGTGCTTGTACTTCACCTGCTGATAATTTAGGCACCAAGCTACATACTCCACTATGTCTTTCTTCATTATCTTCCACTAATAGTGTTGCCTCAAATCACCCGGATGAATGAATTACCGTGAACTGTGGGCCTCCTGAAGAATCAACTAATGTAACCCATTCACATATGGCACACATAATCGGCCCTGTATCCACAACACTCCGTCATCTCCGATAGAAACCTCCTTGGCATCGCAGTGCTGTACCGTGTCCTTAAGGACAAGAAAATGGGGGTCATCATATTGACGCTCTCTAATGCGATCATATATGGAAGAACAAGAAACCATGTAAGTAAGAACTTGATTGGGCTCCGAAATATCTAATCTAACAAACTGGTTGGCTAAGGCCTGAACATCCAATGCTAATGGCCTCTCTGTTGCTAGTAGATATGCTAACTGCCCAAGTTCTCCGCCTTTCGACTCAAGGCATTGGCCATTATATTGGCCTTCCCAGGATGATATAGAATAGTGATATAATAGTCCTTAAGCAATTCTAACCATCTCTTCTACCGCAAGTTAAGATCCTTCTATTTGAACAAATGCTGGAGACTCTGGTGGTCGGGATAGACCTCACAAGGGACACTATACAAATAGTGATGCCTAATCATCCAGGTATGCTACCGCGACGTGTAGGCAATCACCCTATCATGGTGCATCAACACCGCGCCATGGCCCACACGTGATGCATCACAATACACAATGGAAGATCTCGAACCCGTAGGTAACACTAACACTGGAGCTGTAGTCAAAGAAGTCCTGAGCTTTTGAAAGCTCTCCTCACACACCTCGGACCATCTCAAAGGAGCACCCTTTTGGGTCAATTAGTTCATAGGTACAACAATAGATAAGAAACCCTCTACGAAATGACGGTGATACTCGGCCAAACCAAGAAAACTCTAGATCTCAGTAGTTGAAGACGATCTTGGCCAACTCTCCATTGCTTCAATTTTCTTTGGGACTACTTTGATCCCCTCACTCGGCACCACATCACTCAAAAACGCCATCAAATCAAGCAAGAATTTACACTTTGAGAATTTTGCATACAAATTCTTTTCTCTCAAGGTCTAGAGCACAATCCTCAAATGATGCTCATGATCCTCTCGGCTGCGGGAGTATATCAAGATGTCGTCAATAAACACAGTGATGAATGAATCAAGATAAGCTGGAATACAATATTCAAATAGGTGCATGAATGTTGCTGGGGCGTTGGTCAGCCCAAATGATGACACAAGTAAATCATAGTGACCATATAGAGTCCTTGAAGCAGTCTTCGGAATATACGAATCCCGAATCTTCGGCTGATGATACCCTGACTGCAAATGAATCTTTGAGAACATTCTGGAAACCTGTAACTGATCAAATAAGTCATTAATACACGGCAATGAGTACCTGTTCTTCACTGTAACCTGTTTCAACTACCGATAATCAATACACAAGTGCATAGAACCATTATTCTTCTTTACAAACAAAATTGGAGCACCCAAGGTGACACACTAGGCTGAATTAAACTCTTATCAAGCAATTCTTGCAATTAATCCTTCAACTCCTTCAACTCCATTGGAGCCATATGATATGTTGGAATAGAAATAGGCTGAGTGCCCGGCGACAAGTGAACACCAAAATTGATATCCCTATCAAGAGGCATGTTTGGAAGATCTACTGGAAACACATTTGGATAGTTTCTCACTACCGGAACTGATTCAACTGTAGGAGTGTCAGCAGTGACATCTCTCACAATTGCTAGATATGCATCACACTCTTTCTTCACCATCCGATAAGGGAGGACACAACCATGCTAGGAACATAAACCAAAGTACCCCTCCACTCCAACCATGGTAAACCTGGCATAACCAATGTCACTGTCTTAGAATGACAATCAAGAATAACATGATAAGGCGACAACTAGTCCATGCCCAAAACAATATCAAAGTCTACCATACTAAGCAATAATAGATCAACTCTTGTCTCAAACCACCAATAACAACTAAACACGACCAATACACATGGTCAATGACAATAGAATATCCCATAGACATGGACACATAAATAGTAGAACTCAAGGAATCACGAGATATACCCAAATAAAAAGCAATGTAAGATGATACATATCAATAAGTGGAGCCTGGATCAAATAAAACCGATGCTTCTCTATGACAAACCGGAACAATAACTGTGATAACTGTGTCTGATGCAACCGCCTCTGTCCAACTCGGATAAGTATAACATCTGCCCTGGCCTCTCTCTCTAAGGCAACCCTTACCCATCTGACCTCCACCTCTAGCTAGTTGTGTAGGGGGAATGACAACTTGAGTACTAACCATAGCCTGAGAAGTCCGGGGACCCTATTGAATACATGAAGCATGAGTAGTTGGTGGAGGTGCACCCCTCCTAAGTCAGGGGCAGTCCCTCGCTTTATGATGATTATCACCACACCCAAAACAAGCTCTTGAAGGACGTGGGTGTTGGAATTCGCTCGATCCATGTTACATCCTGCATTTTCGTACGTTGAAGTTTCGTCGTAAGTTAACCGATGTAAGTTTGGGAATGATATTATATTGAGATTATAAGCACTATACTATTTTAAACAAGTGATGAATAAATTCGTGAAGATGAGAGGGTAAGGAAATCGAAGAAAATGAATTTCATCAAAGTTTGGCAATTTGGGGATAAAATACAGTCCAAGTATAATACCCCATATTTATGGACTAGTGCGACACAAGGTATCACATGACCATAATAGTAAGGTATATAAAGTGTGTTAAAAGTAAGTATTATTTTAAGTAATTTAAGATAATTCCTAATTATAGGGATAATTGTGGTATTAAGAAGGATTATGTGGATAAGAATATTTTTTTTGGGGTTGCCACATGGCATTAAGCCATGCAAAAGTGGAAAAATGTCTATGATGAGTCAGAAAGATATAAGGTTGCCTTGATTTCACGTTCTCGTTGGGATAATTTAAAGAATTAGACATAAGTTGCCTAATCTGGTTTCTTACTTGAATGCAATTTAGAAGATATGACCAACAACGTTTATTATCTTGGTTTCTTATTGATAACATTTCTTGCAAAGATCCAAAAACATTGGATACTCTAAAGGATGGAACTTTCATCCTCAAGGGGATTGTTATGAACCCTTATAACACTATAGTGACGTAAAATGCGATTCTAAGGAAGCACGATACAATCTTTCTCAAGAACATCGTACAAATTTTGCCCTACTTTGATCTGCTGTTACATGTTATCGCCGCGTGTTAGAGGGATTGTCAAGAGAATCAGCTCAGGTATGGTAAGGCTATCCCTTCTTTATTTTGGCATAATCTATACGACACGAACGAAACGAGCAAATGCACAACTTCCGTAAATGACTCTATTCATAGAAATGCTAGAGATGACTATAACCTTGATTCCTCGTATGTCCTATTATTCTATTGTCTATTCATGGGTCTCAGAAAAATATGTAAGTTAATGGGTCTTGATGTATGTAAATGACTATGTTCATGGGTCTCGATATACTTCTCATGTAGTGCATTAATGTAGATTGACTAATTACCAGATGGTGTTATATACAGGTATATGTATATATATATATGTATATAGAATATGGGAAAATGTTATGGCATTATATACGCACCACAACATGATCAGCTGGTATACGTTGATGATTTTCCCATAGTGGCCGAGATGATATGATGGTGTGCCCTCAGAGGCATAATGATGTTATAAACATACGTACCAATGCACGACATTACATTTATATGCATATGCATGGCTGTCACACCTCCTTTTTATTTACCGCTTTTTGAAACGGAGCCTATTTACTACACCCCGGGAAGGGATATAATAAAAAGGAAGGAGTTTTTCCAATTTAAGGACAGTCAGAGCGGAATTTATTTATTTAAATTTTAGAGTCACCACTTGGGAAAATAATGGTGTCCCAAGTCACCGGTTTAATCCCGAACCGAGGAAAGTTTGACTCTGTTACAGTCTGCGAACTAGAAATCTGAGTAAGGAATTTTGTTAACCCAGGAGAAGGTGTTAGGCATTCCCGAGTTCCGCGGTTCTAGCACGGTCGCTCAACTGTCATATTTGGCTAAAATATTTGATTTTAAAACATATTATCCTATTTTGTGCGTTTTTAGAATTAATTGTCGCTTTTTGTCAAATTATTTTTATTTTAAGAAAGTGAACG
>MU667327.1:33779-51203 GCA_026770625.1 Nicotiana glauca | reverse complement strand
AAATTACACCAGACAACCACCTCAACCCCATCTTCCTAAATCCCTCCTCCAATTCCTTCGTACACCCCTGTAACAGTTCGAATCTTCATTTTTAGCCACGAACCCTAGCAGCCGCCATCACTCACCTTAGTCTTCTGGTGGCGGCGCTATCACCAAACCTTCCCAAAGTCACACCACATAACCACCTTAACATCCTGATGCCCAATCCATCATTATTTTCCTTCGAATGATGCCAGAACTGTTCGAATATCGAGTCTGAGTTGGAGGCCTAATTTGAAATTAAGGGTTCGATGGCGATTGAGACCACATTGGATCTTGACCAGGTGTTTTCAGTTGAAAACACATGGCTAAGATCCCGTATGGTCAAAATCGGGACTCTGAGAGAAGAGTGTCAAGTTTCGATTAGAACGGATTGAAGTTTGGTCTAAGATTCTGAGGTATTTCTTCTTTTTTTTCTCGTTGTTATCGCTTGTCTTATTAGTTTCATTGTAATTCGTCTATTTTGCCAATTGTTTTCTTCCTCTTCTTTCGGACCTTTTTCTTGGTCCAATTTTTCTATTGTTGATTAGTAAATATTATAAAGTGTTGAGTCGATTCAATAAGTTTCGTCGATTAGTTAGGTTGTATTATAACTAAATTTTTCTGTCAAATGCCATCTGAATCACCTGTGGTATTTTTCTGATTGTTGTCAATAATTGTTGTACAAAATGGTTTGTATAGTCAATGGAATACATGTCGTAAAGTAGTTATTTTTCAGGTTTGATTGATAGAATAGCATGACCACAGTGTATATTTTTCTCCCAGTAGGTTATCCGTTTGGCTTCTTTCTGTGTTAATTTTATGTTTTAAGCCTGATAACGGCTCTAGTTAATATTCAGTTTTGTTTCGCATTATCAATTCCTTTTCTGTGGTGCCATGTCTGTTTGAATTAGATTGTCTGCATCATTGTTTGATATTGAAGATTTGGTTATAGCTGTTGATCATAGTTGAGTCTTAGATAAGTTTTAGGTATGGGTAGATTTTCAGATTAAAGAGGTTAGGATAGTATAATAGTTTCAGGGGTAATTCTAAGGATAGTTTAAGGGGTAATTAGCACAAGCTTAGGGGTCAACCGAGATAGTATATAATATGGAGATAATGGAGGCAATAGGAACTTCACTAAATCCTGATTTTAAGGAGTTAAAATGTGCACTAACTATAATTAATTAGCACTAGGATAATGGGTTAATATAAAATAACAAATAAGATTGATAGTGGAAAAAGGCACTAAAAGAATGCCTATAAGAGAGGTTCTGAAAATACTGGAAAGGGGGAGACATTCTAAAAATTCAGAAAAAGAAAGAGAGTTTGAAGAGATAAAAATTCTGAAGATTGAACTTGGTATTGAACGAGCTGGTTTAACTTTGTTGATTGGATCACTGTTCTGTTGAGTTTTGGTCTGGGTTTCAAGCTGCTGTGTGGTCACTGATTGCATTGATACTGTTGTTTAGCTGTTGTCTACTGTTTCTTCACCTCATTTTCCCTTTCTATTTCCAGGTACATATTTCTTGATATTGAAGTGAAATAAAATTCGGAGTTCTAATTATGGCTTCTACATGTTCAAATACTTTAGTTTAGTTTTAGTTTTGTTTGAGCTGATTGATGTGTTTTTTATTTATTTCTCAATGTCAAGCATATATATATGAGCCTTGTGTAGTTAAGCTAGAATGTATGGCATTTAATACTTGACAGAAAGTGAACTGTTTGGCATTTGTATTCGTTTCAATAAGGAATTTCCTTATAACCATCTCATGTTTGCCAAAGTTATGGTTTAGTAGTTCAACAACATTTTCATTTAGTCATAATTGAGAGGGAAGGAAGGAAACGAAAGCAGTGATGGAAATTTTGCATTTTTCATAAGTCGCTTTGTAATTCAGTTCAAGTGGTCAACTCCAGCGCACTCTTAGACTAAAAAATCAGTCCAGATTGATGATTTCCATTTGAAAATTTCAAGTCCCTACTAAACTGGAAAGCATTTGGTCGAGGTTGTTGGGTTCGAGGTCACTAAAGGTTTCACCGGTCAAGGTTCTTATTGCTATTAACATTTCAATCGGACTTCCACTGTTGAAGTGCCGTTTTGCTGTCTCCATTTTTAGTGTACTTTTGTTGTTGGATTCCTTAATCAGAAAGATTTTACCAAGCTTCTTTAGTCTATAGTTGTATGTGATTTTTACCCTTTATGTTGCTATTCTTGAGATATTGCTACTACTGCCAAGGTATCAATTCAACTTAAAAAAGTCATGTAATCACTGTTTTGGCATGTTATATTTTTATAAAGTTGTAGTAGTTTATTTATGTGTTTAAAATGTTCTCCAATGATTGACTGTATATCTGGCTCTGCTTTGAATTACTCTTTATGTGTTAAACTAATGCACAAATTTAGGGAAAAGTATAAATTTGTTTTGAGAACTATTAAGCTTTTATGTCAATGGTATTGCTGGAATTTTGGTTACATTAATTAATAAATTGTAAGCTAAATTCCATTTTGGCTTCCAAGGTGCTAAAGTTGTGAAACCAAAATTGTTTCATGGGTTTGACTACAAAAACGTGAGGGAGCTTACGAGAAATATTTAATTGCATCTTTTGAGCCTTTTCCCATCTCTCGAGGTGTGCCATATTAGGTAATTATAGTTCATGGCCCTCCCGAATTTTAGTTAGGACGTCTTTTTTAAAATAAATTAGACGAGCCTCGTAAAATAAAATGCAAATCGCAGGGCTCTCATGAATGTATATATATTAAAAATATTTAGATTTCGAGATGGGCCGTTTAGTGAATTGTACGGCCTTCCCCAAAATGATAACGCGTTAGACTCTTTAGGCGCGTATTTTAATAACATTACTGCCCTAAGCTTGGGTGTACATTTATGTGACCCAAATCCAAATCTCAACGGAGTCGAGATGTGTCGATAATCACAGGTACATTGATTGTGACGTGGTTCAAGATGCATTTCCATGACGTTGTAATATTTTATTTTTTTAAAAATAATGAATGAGACGAGCCTCGACAAACAAAAATACCTAAACTGCGGGGCCCTCTATACANCCCGCCCGTAGAACGGAGGTGTTACTTTTAAGTTGTTTCATTCGGGAGCCCGCCCGTAGAACGGAGGTGTTACTTTCAGTTGTTGCATTCGGGAGCCCGCCTATAGAACGGAGGTGTTACTTTTTAAGTGTGCATTCGGGAGCCCGCCCGTAGAACGGAGGTATTACTTTTCAGTCGTTGCATTCGGGATCCCGCCCGTAGAACGGAGGTGTTACTTTTCAGTTATTGCATTCGGGAGCCCGCCCGTAGAACGGAGGTATTACTTTTCAGTTGTTGCATTTGGGAACCCGCCCGTAGAACGGAGGTGTTACTTTTTAATTTGTTGAATTCGAGAGCCCGCCCGTAGAACGGTGGTGTTACTTTTCAAGTTTGAAGATTGAAGTCGGGAGCCCACCCGTATAACCGAAGAATACATTTCAAGTAGAAAGTAGTAAAGCGGAGGATTATAACAAGATCCACAACATAGGTTCAAGTTCGGCAATCAAAAGAGGCCGAAAAGTCAAGTCAGAAGAGAGGAAACATCAAGAGGAGACCCAAGAGCAGGCAACGCTAGAAGAGCAAGCCTGAAGATCTGGATAGGATTTTGTAATTTTTAAGTTTAGTCAAGCTTTTTGTTTTCTTTTAATACGGTGTAATAAGGAGGTCAGTAAGCAGTAGCAGCAACAACAACAGCAATAACAGCAAGATCACAGCTTCACGGTAGTCCCAGCTACCAAAACTTCCTGAACTACATTGACCTGATTCCTTTTTAGCGAAGGATATGCAGGAAACCTTTTGAAGCAGAGGTTCGTTCAAATCTTTCAAAAATGCTTTTCACGGAATACTCAAAAGGTCAAAAAATCGCTCGTATCCGCTCACTTTGTCTTTGCACAAAACTCTTCGTGTTTACGGGCAAAGAGGGGCAGCTATGAGCACGTGATTTTTGCCTCACATGAATTACTCCCACAAAATCAAAACAAAAATTGTTTGTTTTATTGTGTGCATTTTTATAAATTTTTGAGTTATTTTTCTTGTATTTTTTGCATTTGTCTGTGCATATTTATTTGTTTAAATTAACGAAAAATACAAAAATATATTGCATTTGCATCATTGGGATTTAATTTACAATTAACAGTAATTAGGTGTGCTTTACAAAAATGAAAAATCACAAAAAATATGAAATTTGCATTTTTTAGCATTTAATATCAAATTGTGTGATTTGATCTTTAATTGTTTAAATTTTGTGTGATAATTATTATTAGGAATTGATTAGTATTTTAAGTTAATTTCGGTTTTACAATTTATTTTTAGAATTTTAGTAATTAGGGATTAAAAAGGAAAATATGAGAAAAAGAAGAAAACATGAAATAAAGAAGGAAAATCGGACTGGGCCACATACAAAATTATCCAATACAGACGAAAACACATCCTATACCCGGTCCAAACCTTCAGCTCTCAAAAACGAATCATACGACGTCGTTTCAAGAACAGTGAATCTTGACTGTTCATCCCTCCTCATCCAACGGTCCAAGACCTCACCCCATAACCCGACCCATTTTTTTAACCGACCCAGTCCCCATACTAAACCAAACGACGACGTTCGAATCTCCCCTTCAATCCTGATCGTCGATTGTAAATGATCCAACGATCCACAATTAACCTCCCCACCCCGTATAAAAACCCTAACGCTACCCCAGCCCCCTCACAACCCCCTTATCCTCATCTCTCTCAACCTCGTCTCATCAGAGATGAGGAACCCTAGTCAGCCGCCCCCAAATACTCCCCTTCTCCTATGGCGGCGCCGGCCCCAATCCGCCTGAAAATTACACCAGACAACCACCTCAACCCCATCTTCCTAAATCCCTCCTCCAATTCCTTCGTACACCCCTGTAACAGTTCGAATCTTCATTTTTAGCCACGAACCCTAGCAGCCGCCATCACTCACCTTAGTCTTCTGGTGGCGGCGCTATCACCAAACCTTCCCAAAGTCACACCACATAACCACCTTAACATCCTGATGCCCAATCCATCATTATTTTCCTTCGAATGATGCCAGAACTGTTCGAATATCGAGTCTGAGTTGGAGGCCTAATTTGAAATTAAGGGTTCGATGGCGATTGAGACCACATTGGATCTTGACCAGGTGTTTTCAGTTGAAAACACATGGCTAAGATCCCGTATGGTCAAAATCGGGACTCTGAGAGAAGAGTGTCAAGTTTCGATTAGAACGGATTGAAGTTTGGTCTAAGATTCTGAGGTATTTCTTCTTTTTTTTCTCGTTGTTATCGCTTGTCTTATTAGTTTCATTGTAATTCGTCTATTTTGCCAATTGTTTTCTTCCTCTTCTTTCGGACCTTTTTCTTGGTCCAATTTTTCTATTGTTGATTAGTAAATATTATAAAGTGTTGAGTCGATTCAATAAGTTTCGTCGATTAGTTAGGTTGTATTATAACTAAATTTTTCTGTCAAATGCCATCTGAATCACCTGTGGTATTTTTCTGATTGTTGTCAATAATTGTTGTACAAAATGGTTTGTATAGTCAATGGAATACATGTCGTAAAGTAGTTATTTTTCAGGTTTGATTGATAGAATAGCATGACCACAGTGTATATTTTTCTCCCAGTAGGTTATCCGTTTGGCTTCTTTCTGTGTTAATTTTATGTTTTAAGCCTGATAACGGCTCTAGTTAATATTCAGTTTTGTTTCGCATTATCAATTCCTTTTCTGTGGTGCCATGTCTGTTTGAATTAGATTGTCTGCATCATTGTTTGATATTGAAGATTTGGTTATAGCTGTTGATCATAGTTGAGTCTTAGATAAGTTTTAGGTATGGGTAGATTTTCAGATTAAAGAGGTTAGGATAGTATAATAGTTTCAGGGGTAATTCTAAGGATAGTTTAAGGGGTAATTAGCACAAGCTTAGGGGTCAACCGAGATAGTATATAATATGGAGATAATGGAGGCAATAGGAACTTCACTAAATCCTGATTTTAAGGAGTTAAAATGTGCACTAACTATAATTAATTAGCACTAGGATAATGGGTTAATATAAAATAACAAATAAGATTGATAGTGGAAAAAGGCACTAAAAGAATGCCTATAAGAGAGGTTCTGAAAATACTGGAAAGGGGGAGACATTCTAAAAATTCAGAAAAAGAAAGAGAGTTTGAAGAGATAAAAATTCTGAAGATTGAACTTGGTATTGAACGAGCTGGTTTAACTTTGTTGATTGGATCACTGTTCTGTTGAGTTTTGGTCTGGGTTTCAAGCTGCTGTGTGGTCACTGATTGCATTGATACTGTTGTTTAGCTGTTGTCTACTGTTTCTTCACCTCATTTTCCCTTTCTATTTCCAGGTACATATTTCTTGATATTGAAGTGAAATAAAATTCGGAGTTCTAATTATGGCTTCTACATGTTCAAATACTTTAGTTTAGTTTTAGTTTTGTTTGAGCTGATTGATGTGTTTTTTATTTATTTCTCAATGTCAAGCATATATATATGAGCCTTGTGTAGTTAAGCTAGAATGTATGGCATTTAATACTTGACAGAAAGTGAACTGTTTGGCATTTGTATTCGTTTCAATAAGGAATTTCCTTATAACCATCTCATGTTTGCCAAAGTTATGGTTTAGTAGTTCAACAACATTTTCATTTAGTCATAATTGAGAGGGAAGGAAGGAAACGAAAGCAGTGATGGAAATTTTGCATTTTTCATAAGTCGCTTTGTAATTCAGTTCAAGTGGTCAACTCCAGCGCACTCTTAGACTAAAAAATCAGTCCAGATTGATGATTTCCATTTGAAAATTTCAAGTCCCTACTAAACTGGAAAGCATTTGGTCGAGGTTGTTGGGTTCGAGGTCACTAAAGGTTTCACCGGTCAAGGTTCTTATTGCTATTAACATTTCAATCGGACTTCCACTGTTGAAGTGCCGTTTTGCTGTCTCCATTTTTAGTGTACTTTTGTTGTTGGATTCCTTAATCAGAAAGATTTTACCAAGCTTCTTTAGTCTATAGTTGTATGTGATTTTTACCCTTTATGTTGCTATTCTTGAGATATTGCTACTACTGCCAAGGTATCAATTCAACTTAAAAAAGTCATGTAATCACTGTTTTGGCATGTTATATTTTTATAAAGTTGTAGTAGTTTATTTATGTGTTTAAAATGTTCTCCAATGATTGACTGTATATCTGGCTCTGCTTTGAATTACTCTTTATGTGTTAAACTAATGCACAAATTTAGGGAAAAGTATAAATTTGTTTTGAGAACTATTAAGCTTTTATGTCAATGGTATTGCTGGAATTTTGGTTACATTAATTAATAAATTGTAAGCTAAATTCCATTTTGGCTTCCAAGGTGCTAAAGTTGTGAAACCAAAATTGTTTCATGGGTTTGACTACAAAAACGTGAGGGAGCTTACGAGAAATATTTAATTGCATCTTTTGAGCCTTTTCCCATCTCTCGAGGTGTGCCATATTAGGTAATTATAGTTCATGGCCCTCCCGAATTTTAGTTAGGACGTCTTTTTTAAAATAAATTAGACGAGCCTCGTAAAATAAAATGCAAATCGCAGGGCTCTCATGAATGTATATATATTAAAAATATTTAGATTTCGAGATGGGCCGTTTAGTGAATTGTACGGCCTTCCCCAAAATGATAACGCGTTAGACTCTTTAGGCGCGTATTTTAATAACATTACTGCCCTAAGCTTGGGTGTACATTTATGTGACCCAAATCCAAATCTCAACGGAGTCGAGATGTGTCGATAATCACAGGTACATTGATTGTGACGTGGTTCAAGATGCATTTCCATGACGTTGTAATATTTTATTTTTTTAAAAATAATGAATGAGACGAGCCTCGACAAACAAAAATACCTAAACTGCGGGGCCCTCTATACACGTTTTAACTTAGACTTCGGGATGGACCATTTAGCAAAATTTAACGGCCTTACCCAAAATAATGGTACGCTAGTCGCTCTAGGCACGCCTTTAATAAATTACTTTCTTAAAATTCGGCTGCACATTTATGTGACCCAAATCCAAATCTCAACGGAGTCGAAATATGTCGATAACAACGGGTACATTGACTATGACGTGGTACGAGATACATTTTCACAACGTTGCAATTCTTTGTTAAGATAATAATAATAATAATATTAAAAGCGGATAAAGGTTAAAATTAGCATATAAGTTAAAACTTGTTATAAATCAGATAAATAAGCCAAATATGACAGTCGAGCGACCGTGCTAGAACCACGGAACTTGAGAATGCCTAACACCTTCTCACGAGTTTCTTACTTAGATTTCTGGTTCGCGGACTGTTAAATAGAGTTAAATCTTTCCTCGATTCAGGATTCAACCGGTGACTTGGGACACCATAAATCTCCCAACTGGCGACTCTGAATCTCTTAATAAACGAATCCCGTTTCGATTGTCCTTTAATTGGAAAACCTCCCTTTACCACATCCTTCACGGGGTGCGGTAGCGCCAAAAGGAGGTGTGACAGCTCTGGCGACTCTGCTGGGGATTAGAAAGTCCTCCAAACCCAGAACCACTGGTTCGGGGTTAGAAATCCGAGCTTATGATAAATTATTGTATTTGGCTTATTATCTGATATTTTCATATTATCTGTGCTTAATGTGCAAAATGTTGCTTTTTACCGCTTTGATGTTATTTGAACTGTATATATAAACTGTGCTGAAACTCTTCTCTTCTCAACTCTGGGGATGCGCTTACTTGTTAAGACTCCCTATTCTGTTAGTGTCAATACCCAGAAATAAGAAAGAGGTTGGACAAGTTACTAAGCCGGATGGCCTTTTGGTTCCCGGTACGTTGCCTCTTTCTCGACTCGAGTTGTCCGCTCGGGTACCCAGTCTAGAACAGACACCTAGGTTTTGAACTTAGAATAATCTGACTTCATGCCGGATCCCTAGTAGGAATGCTTATTTGCATCATGTGGCATTTGACTTAGGGGACTCAACACAGGGGTTGGGTTCGCCTAAGACAGGTAACCTGAAATAAAAAGAGACATCCTGCTGCATCCTATTTGTTTTATGCGTTTATTTGCTTCAGACCTGTATGTTGATCGGCTTTTAAATATTAAGGAAAAAAAAATTAATAACAGTGTAGAGAGATAACTACCCATTTTTAGAAAAAAAAAACCAATGTCCAAGTAATGTCAAAACTCTGCCGGATTTTTTAGAAAATAAAAAAAATAGATATATTTTTTATTTTTATTTGCCAACGAAAAGAAAAAAGGAAAGTTTTTATTTTTGAAATAGTCTGTTTTATTTTCCAGTGAAAAAAGAAAAAAAACGTTTTTATAGTTTGTTTTATGTGTAAAAAAAAAAGAGTTTTATCTTTCAAAATAGTTTGTTTTATTTTCCACAGAAAAAAATCGTTTTCAAAAAAAATATATATATATATATATTCTCTTTCATTTGCCAATAAAAGAAAAATGTGTGATTTGGTTTTCAAAAAAAAAAAAAAGGGTTTGTGTTTTAAAATAAAATATAATTCGTTTTATTTATGATTTGGAAAAAATGGGTGTTTTGTTTTCAAATATAGTTTGTTCTATTTATCTGAACTACGCCAGTTTGATTCTCACAGGGTGTGAGATACGTAGGCAACCCTCGTCGGGTCCAACTTCCCCTTCTGCAAAAGTAACCTAATATGTCAAATTCTGGTTTTTCTTTTGTCTAAATCACCTTAAAAATGTGCAGGATGAGCACGATACAAAACGTTCCCTTTTCAATACTGACCAAAATTCCTTTCGAGTTGCAATTACGGTGGAATGACTTAGGGAAGGAAGCGCAAGATGAAGTGAAGAAGTATCTAAAAGATCTTACAGGTTTATTAGACATCTAGCCTCGGGGAGATATTCAGAGCACTGGTCCCTTTTTGGGATTCGGCACATAATGTATTTCATTTCTCAGACTTCGAGCTCACCCCAACGCTAGAGGAAATAGCCGGGTATATTGGGAATGATGAAGCCCCGTTAAGATTCAATTACTTAATTGCTCCCAGGGCCGTTACTGTGCACCGATTCTTAGATTTATTGAAAATCCCCCGGACAGTTCACAATCCTGATCTTGTAAAGGGTTTCTGCAGCCTGCACTTCTTATACGAGAGATACGGCAGACATTAAGCTATGCAGTAGAAGTAATCATCAGAAGTGGGATAAACACAGGCGGGTGGCTTTTATGACATCTTTTTTGGGCGTTGTAATATTCCCAATAAAAAATGGGAATATTGATATAAAAGTAGCTGGGGTTGTTAGTACCTTGCTCACCCAAGATAAAAGCACTCTGGCACCTATGACTGTGGCGGACATCTTTCGGGCTATCACTGTTCGCAGAGTTGGGGGCAATTTTTTTGAGGTATGTAATTTGCTGTTACAAATGTGGATGACTGAACATCTATGTCACCATTCCCAGTTCTTAAGTTGCGGCTCATTTGAGAAAACTTGCACGGGAGAATTCCACACAAGAATAAAAGGGGTTAGCTTACCCGAGGGAGTCATATCGTGGACGTCATTATTTCGGACTCTCACTGCCAGCCAAATCCAGTGGACGCTCGGATGGTTGCCTGTTGAGGAGATCATATATATGCCAGCAGCCAGGCCCCAGTTTTTGCTAATGGGACTTAAAAACATCCAGCCCTATACACCACACTGGGTTTTGAGGCAACTCGGGAGGTATCAAGTAGTGCCAAAAAATGAAGATTTAAGTACCTAAGTGGTTGAAATTAGTGCTGACGGTCGGTTCCCTGAAGAAGAGGTTCGCCGGATCTGGAGCGAGTGTCAACATTTGGCGGCAAACACTTGTGTATTGAACAAAGCCAAAGGGGAAATTGCTTTTGGTTATCACGCTTGGTTCAGAGGTGATGTATCATACAGAATACCGGCTAAAAGGCCCCGCCTCAAAGATTTTGCCGAGTCATCCGAGAACAATGGGATTGGTTAGCGAAGGAAGAAGGTTATCGGTTTGAAATTGGAAAGCTGGAACAACAAGTTAAAAGTTTGAAATTCGAAAGTAGTGTGCAAATTGCTGCGGATCAGGGTGAAAAGAACAGATTGGCCCAAGAAAACGAAGCGATTAGGGCCCAAATTCAGCATTTAAGAATAGATGTTGAAAACTAACAAAGGAGTCAATCGGATGAAAGATTGATAGAGAGGTTGGAAGATCAAATCTTTGACTTCCAAAGGGATTTGGAAGAATCTGAAGCCAAGATAGCAAGGATCAGGGCCAAGTGGACAAGAGGCGCAGAAGCAAGAGCAAATCATCTGCGACAGCTGATGAGGGACTACAAAGGAAGCATCTCTATATTAAAGGAAACAATATCCACCTTTGAAGGACGTCACTCCAGACAAGCCAGAAACTTCAGGGCTGATAAAGAACGCTGTCATGACTTAATGGCGCGAATGAAAAAGCAGATGCAGGAGTTTCAAGATCAACTCTTCCACAACGCTCAGATGTTGGGAGCAAAAAATCAGCGAATAGAATGACTGCTTATGGAGAAGGATAGGGTCAGGGGTAGAATCGAAGAGATTGGGCACTACATCACTATGAGGTGCCTGGCATGTGAGGAAATGCCCCGTCCTACCCTCTTTACTTCAGTCATGGGCTACGTCCATCAAATCATGGATGAATTAAGAAGTTTGCAGAGGGACCTTGCACCAAAGCCCGCGGAAAGGCCGAATTATGCCTCGCGGGCACCAAAATTCAAAGCTTTAATGTACCCCTATTTCAAATTTGTGCTTGTTGTTTTTAAGAGTCTGTTGTCTTCCGTCTATTCTCTTCTCATAGAAAACCATGTTAGTAGTTTGAATTCTGCATTTTTGTTTTTCTTTTTTCAAAAAATGGGTGGTTTGTAATAACGATGTTTGGTAATAAGATAAAAGATTCCAAAATTTTTGTGACTTTATTTTATTTGTGTCAGAACTACGCTCGGTCTGATTCATGCGGGGACATGATACGTAGGCAATCTATATAAGATTCGATCACCACAAAAATAAAAACAAATAAAGAAAGCAAAATAAGCCGTAATGACGCATACAATCGAAGCAAAGGCATGTAAAAATGGTAAAGCTGCTTAGGTGCATTGCATCTCAACGTGCGATTGCCTGTTTGATTAAGCTCTGAAAACTAACAAGTTTGTTGAACTTCCAAAAATTTCAAGCAGTTAGTTGTTAAAGCGTACTGGCATCGTACCATTATCAAACAAGATCAAAAGGGCCTATACTAGAAAGCATGACTGGCTCAGAAAACAGTGTTGAGTCGAAAAAGACGGCAAATCAGATGCTGAAGGAGGCAATGGAAAAAATGGAAAAAATGAGATTGGAGATGAATGAGATGCAGATAGCCTTGGCTAGGGTTCAAAAGGAACCCGAACCACCCATTACTCCTACTCTCCCACCAGGACACACGCCGGAATACCCTTTCCCCGGCCCTTCAACAAGCTTCCCAAACCATCACTACTATCAGGGAAGGGATGCCTATGATCCCCAAGCTCCACCACCTAATCAGAACCCTCCTCCACCAAATGTTCCTGTCTTTGTGGCACCTCCCCCAGCCACATTACAAAGATCGTCTAGTGAGCCACTGTTACAAGCTCATGACACCCAGTATTACCCCTCTGAACCCATGTTTAAAGCTCCCGAGCCATACACATATACACCTCATTTCGGAATCCTGAATGAAAATTGAGAAAACGATTAAAAATGCGGAACAAGAGGAAGTGATTCGAAAAGTCAAAAGTCTGGAGCGATCCTTCAGGAACATGCACGGTTTAGGCAACCAAGTCAGTGTTGCCTACAAAGATTTGTGCCCTTTCCCGGATGTCCAGTTACGCACAGGGTTCAAAATGCCCAAGTTTGATTTGTACGAGGGATATGGCGACCCGGTAGCCCACCTTCGAGGTTTCTGCAGTAAAATGAGAGGAGCTGGAGGAAAGGATGAATTGTTGATAGCATATTTCGGTCAAAGCCTGGGCGGGTCCGCGCTGGAATGGTACACGAGACAGGATCCCGGCAGATGGTTTACATGGGATGACTTGGCACAGACATTCATAGGCCATTTTCAGTATAACCTTAAGATAGTCCCTGATTGTCTGTCATTGTTAAAACTGGAAAAGAAGCATGCATAGAGTTTTAGAGAATTCAGTTTCCGCTGGAGGGAACAAGTAGCAAGAGTGGATCCACCGATGAGGGAGAACAAAATAGTAGACTACTTTTTGCAAACATTGGAACTGACATACTTCGGTCATCTAGTGACGTCCGTGGGTAAATCGTTCAATGAAGTGGTAAAGATGGGAGCCATGATTGAAGAAGGATTGAAATCTAACAAAATTTTGAGTTATTCAGCACTGAAAGCAACAACTCAGGCCATTCAAAGTGGCACAGGAGGTGCGCTCGGGAAGAAGAAAAGGGAAGATGTTGCGATAGTTGAAGCGAGTAATTGGTCCAGATCAAGAAGTCCTCCCCCCGATTTCAATCCAGACCCCCTCAACCGAATTACCCACATACTCCAAATTACCCTCCACAACCCTACTACTCACCACAAGAACCACACTTCTCCGTCCATCAAGCCCAAGCATACACCCAGCCTTCGGCTAGCCCGCAATGGCGCACGCCGACTCCCCAAAACACATATCCACCTCCACAAAACCCCTATAGGGCCTACAGGAACCCTCCAGGTACAGGTTTCCGGGGGAATCAGGCTTTCAGAAATGAAAGAGTGCAGAAACCAAGAACTTTCACTGAGTTGGGAGAAACCTATATTGCTTTGTTCCACAAATTAAGGCAGTTGGGTTTGTTGAGTCCTATTGAGACCAGATTGCCAAATCCCCTTCCCCAAAATATGGACCACTCGGTAAGCTGTGAGTATTGTTTAGGAGCTCTCGGACATGATACCGAAAAGTGTTGGAAGTTGAAACGGGCGGTGCAAGATCTTATTGACACCAACAAGATCGAGGTTCAGACACCAGAGGCACCCAACATCAATCAGAACCCATTGCCAGCACACCACGAAACCCATATGATCGAACTTGTGCACGAAGGAGGAGAGTTAAGGAAACCCTCACAGACGGTGATGATGATCCGTGCTAGCCTAGAAGAAAAGTGAACCAATGGAAAAAAGGTGGCACAGTTGGAGAAGGTAGATGTCAAGCCAGTGGTGGTGATGGGGAAGAGATCGTTTGTTGTTGCAAAGAATCCAGAATCGGTCAAAGTAACGGTGCAAGGGGTACCAAGCAAGCCAACATGCATAGGGCCAGTTGTTATCAAACCAGTAATACAGAGGCCGATAATCAGCGAGAAAGCCGTGCCACGGAGCAACAATAAAGCGATAGTAATGTACAAAGGGAAGGAGGTTGTGGAAGAAATATGTGAAGCCCAGGGGTTAACTCGTTCGGGGAGGTGTTTTGCTCCCGCAGAGTTAAGAAGGTCCAACCCAGCGGTGATAAAGAAACCCGTAACAGAAGAAGAGGCGGAGGAGTTTTTGAAGAAAATGAAGGCCCAAGACTACTCCATTGTGGAACAGTTAAGAAAGACTCCGGCACATATTTCGTTGCTATCATTGTTGATCCATTCCAGTGAACATTGCCAGGCACTGATGAAAATCCTGAACGAGGCTCATGTTCCGCATAAACTCTCTATAAATCACTTGGAAAGGATAGTGCACAAAATCTTCGAAGTAAATAGAGTGACATTTTCTGATGATGAATTGCCGATAGAGGGTACAGAACACAACAAAGCCCTATACTTGACCTTGAAATGCGAAGACTCGGTGGTCACCCGAGTATTGATTGATAATGGGTCAAGCGCCAACATATGTACTTTGACTACTCTGAGCAAGGTAAAGGTTAATCATGATCGAATTCACAGGAATAACGTCTGCGTCTGAGGTTTTGATGGGGGTGGTACTGACACAGTGGGTGATATCATACTGGAATTGGCCATTGGTCCAGTCGAATTCACCATGGAATTCCAAGCGATATATGTGGCAGTATCGTACAATCTTCTATTGGGGCGACCCTGGATCCATGCCGCCAAAACAGTGCCTTCTACACTGCACCAGATAGTAAAATTTGAGTGGGACAGGCAGGAGATAGTGGTGCATGGGGATAACGGTACAGGAACTGTGAGTGATGCCATTGCACCATTCATAGAAAATTATGATGACAAAGGTCCCTGGGTTTACCATATTTTTTATGCAGTCTCAGTTGACAAAATTTTTGAAGGCGAGAACCTTCCACTGCCCAGAATTGCCGCAGCCACCTTCATGATAGCCTCGGAAATGTTAAACAATGGGTTTGTCCCAGGAAAAGGCTTGGGGGTTGATCTGTAGGGTATTGTTCAACCAGTTTCTTTGCCCAAGAATCTTGACACTTTTGGGTTGGGATTTAAACCTTCCGCAACAGACGTGAGATGTGCTCGGAAGATGAAAAAGAGAGGATGGGTTCTTCCCAAGCCTATTCCACGTCTCTCCAGGTCCTTTGTCAAGGCAGGTATCAGAAGTTTGTCAATCCCCAAAGTTCTCGGACCACTGATTGGGTCAGATAGGGATTTGGATCAGAATTTTGAAAGGCTATTCGCCGACGTCAACGTGATATAAGCTGGAGAAGGTTCCAGTGGGGCAGACATACAGTTTGTGGGACCTAGGGCCAATGTCGACAATTGGACGGCTACTCCTCTTCCTACTTGGAGGGAGTCTTGGTAGTAGGCTCTGGATTTTTCTTTCTTGCTTTCTGGATTATCCCAGAGCTGTAATCCAATTCTTGGTTTGTATTCAACAAAAGTGTGAAACTCTATTATCCCGCATTTTAATAAAGTGAAAGTTTTCCCTTCTTATTTTTGTTTTAATTTTGTCTTCTTCTTTTTCTTTTTTGAACAGTTCTCTTTATACTGGTTCTAATGACATGACATGCACAACAGATATTCAACCTAGTCTAAAAAATTAGTCTAATTTTGAATTAATTGTACAAGAGGTCGATTATGATAAAGAATCGGAATATGATGAAGATGAAGCCTTTGAAGAGATAAGCAAAGAATTAAGCCAGTTCGAAGAGAAACCTAAGCCCAATTTAAATGACACTGAAGCTGTCAATTTAGGGGATGCCAACAATATCACGAAAACTAAGATAAGCATCCACATTGAGCCAAACATAAGGGATGAGCTAATAAAAACACTCATTGAATTCAAAGATGTTTTTGCATGGTCATATGATGACATGCCAGTCTTAAGCACCGATCTAGTGGTTCACAAATTACCCACTGACCCGGCATGCCCTCCCGTCAAGCAAAAATTGAGGAAGTTCAAGACAGACATGAGTTTGAAGATTAAGGAAGAAGAAACCAAGCAGCTGCAAGCAAAGGTTATTCGGGTCACTCGATATCCTAACTGGTTGCCTAATCTGGTGCCAGTGCCGAAGAAAGATGGGAGGATTAGGGTATGTGTCGATTACCGCAATCTGAACAGAGCAAGCCCAAAGGATAAATTCCCATTACCCAACATTTATATTTTGATCGATAATTGTGCTGGACGTGAGATCGGGTCATTTGTGGATTTCTATGCTGGGTATCATCAGATCCTGATGGATGAAGAAGATGTAGAAAAGACGGCTTTCATTACGCTGTGGGGGACTTATTGCTACCGGGTAATGCCTTTTGTCTTGAAGAACACTGGAGCAATGTATATGAGAGCAATGACTACTGTGTTTCATGACATGATACACAAAGAGATTGAGGTATACGTAGATGATGTGATCATAAAATCCAAGCGTCAAGAAGACCACGTAACAGACCTAAGAAAGTTTTTCCAAAGACTTCGGAGGTACGACATTAAGCTCAACCCGGCCAAATGTGCATTTGGTGTTCCATCGGGAAAGATGTTGGGATTCATCATCAGTCGGTGATGCATCGAGTTGGACCCATCAAAGATCAAATCCATCCAAGAATTGCCAATGCCGAAGAAAAAAACAGAGTGATGAGTTTGTTGGGAAGGTTGAATTATATCAGCAGGTTCATCGCTCAACTCACGGCGACTTGTAAACCTATTTTTCGGCTGCTGAAGAAAGATGTTGCGGTAGAATGGACGGCAGAATGTCAGGAAGCATTTGACCAAATCAAAGGGTATATGTCAAATCCACCCGTATTGGTTCCACCCGAGCCGGGAAGACCGTTGATTCTCTATCTAACGGTTCTGGAGAATTCGTTTGGTTGTGTACTGGGGAAACACGACATTACAGGAAGAAAGGAGTAGGCCATCTATTACCTCAGCAAGAAGTTTACGGTTTTTGAGGTTAAGTACACCCAGCTTGAGAAGACATGTTGTGCCCTAACTTGGGTGGCACAGAAGTTGA
>MU667327.1:5574-32608 GCA_026770625.1 Nicotiana glauca | reverse complement strand
CGTATTTTCCTGATGAAGAAGTGATGCATATCGATGAGTTGGAATTGACCGAGGAACCAGGATGGAAACTTTTCTTCGATGGAGCTGCAAATGCGAAAGGAGTTGGAATAGGAGCAGTACTTATTTCTGGAATAGGACATCATTATCCTGTTACGGCTCAACTACGTTTCTTTTGCACCAATAACATGGCTGAGTATGAGGCATGCATTATGGGCTTACGGTTAGCTGCAGACATGGATGTCCAGGACGTTTTGGTCTTGGGAGACTCGGACCTCCTGGTACATCAGATTCAGGGTAAATGGGAAACAAGAGATTTAAAGCTTATACCATATCGACAATGTTTGCACGATCTGAGCAAGCGTTTTCGATCAGTGGAGTTCAGACACATCCCAAGAGTGCATAATGAGGTTGCCGATACTTTAGATACTTTAGCATCAATGTTGCACCACCCGGACAAGATTTATGTTGACCCGTTGCATATTTAGGTTCGTGATCAGCATGCTTATTGCCATATGATAGAGGAAGAGATGGATGGCGAGCCTTGGTTTTATGATGTCAAGGAATACCTCAGGATGGGGACATACCCAGAGCAGGCCACTGGAGATCAAAAGAGAGCCATTCGGCGATTGACAAATGGATTTTTCATCAGTGGAGGAATGTTGTACAAAAGAACACTAGATTTGGGATTATTAAGGTGTATAGATGCTGGTCAAGACGGGACGGTTATGACGGAGGTGCATGCTGGAGTTTGTGGGCCACATATGAGTGGATATGTATTGGCGAAGAAGATTCTTCGAGCAGGGTATTATTGGCTCACCATGGAGTGTGATTGTATTAGTTTCGTGCGGAAATGCCATCAATGTCAGATACACGGAGATCTGATTCATTCTCCGCCAAACGAATTACATACAATATCAGTGCCATGGCCATTTGTTGCATGGGGCATGGATGTCATTGGACCTATCGAGCCGGCAGCTTCCAACGGTCATAGGTTTATTCTGGTAGCCATCGACTATTTCACTAAGTGGGTTGAGGCTAAAACATTCAAGTTAGTATCCAAGAAGGCAGTGGTGGATTTTGTTCATTCCCATATCATCTGTAGATTTGGGATCCCAAAGGTGATAATCACGGATAATGGTTCTAATCTTAATAGCAATTTGATGAAATAAGTATGTCAACAGTTTAAGATTACACACCGTAATTCCACCCTGTATCGTCCTAAGGAGAATGGCGTGGTTGAAGCGGCCAACAAGAACATAAAGTAGATATTGAGAAAAAATGGTAGAAGGATCCAGGCAATGGCATGAAAAGCTACCATTTGTATTGTTGGGTTATTGCACTACTGTTCGTACTTCAGTAGGTGCAACTCCTTATTCGTTAGTACACAAAACTGAAGCAGTGATACCGGCAAAGGTAGAATTTCCATCCCTTCGAATAGTCGCTGAGGCCGGAATTGATGATGATGAATGGATCAAAGCCCGATTGGAGCAGTTGAGCTTAATTGATGAAAAGAGATTGGCAGAAGTATGTCATGGCCAATTATATCAAAAGAGAATGGCAAGAGCATACAACAAGAAAGTGCGTCCTAGGAAATTTGAAGTGGGACAGCAGGTGCTGAAACGAATCTTGCCACATCAGGCCGAAGCAAAGGGCAAGTTAGCCCCAAACTGGCAAGGACCATTCATTGTGACCAGGGTATTATCCAATGGCGCTCTATGCCTGACAGATGTCGAGGGAAGATGCATCGACATGGCTATCAATTCTGACGCAGTTAAGAGATATTACGTGTAATTTTTTATTATAACTTTGGTTCATTTGATTGTTTGTACTTGGTGTTTAACGGATAATGAAATGACGGAGGCAATTCTTTCTTCTATACAAACACTTTTAACCTTTGTTTTCCCCCTTTGAGCCTTACTTATTCTTTCGTACCCCTTTCTTGGAATCATTAATGAAAACGAAAAATGAAAAAAAAAATCACAAGAAAAACAAATGAATCAAGTGAACTACGTTCGACCTGATTCTTCAAAAGAGGATACGCAGGCGCCTTACAGCTCGGTCAAAGTATAATAAAAATCAAAAAAAATTCCCAAGCAAGAAAACTGGGGCAGAAGTTATGTTTTAAAAAAAAATTGGGAAAAGTTTGATTCCAAGAGTTGAATTGTTTTACCCATTGAAGTTATTTTGAATTTTGATATCCTTTTCTTTTATACCCGCACAAAAACCATATTGATGTCCAAAAAGACCTCCCGATTAGTATCCGAGAGGTGCCAAGTCAGGAAAATGAAAGCCGAGAGTAACACACTAATCCCCGACTGAATGAGGATCATGAGCTGAAGGAATTAATAACCAAAAGAATCCCCAGTGGAGAGAATCTTATCGGTAACATCCTAATCCCCAGCAAAGAAAGAAAATAAAATGAGAGAGTCTTATCGCTGAAAACCTTCACAGGCACCATAAGGCCACGAAAGCTGAAAGAAACAAAATGAGAGAGTCTTATGGTGAAAACCTTCATGGGCACCATAAGGCGACGGGAGTCGAGAGAAATGAGAGAGTCTTATTAGTGAAAACCCCTCGAAGGGCACTATGAGGCGACAAGATAAGATTGGCGGAAAGGGTCCGCATTTGGCAAAGGATGGGGTGCCTATTTATCCCCAGCAAAATGAGGCCATCAGAAAGATTGATTAATAAATAGACTGGGTTGGTTAGATCCGGAATGCGCAACATGATCGTTGGGATCAGTTATACCATTCAGATAAGCCCTTTTTCTTTTCTTTTTCCCAGCATTTGTTCAGAAAGATCTTTTCTATGTTTTTGAAGTCATTACTTTTTCTTTGTTTAAAGACTTTTTCTCCAACAGTTTGTTTTTGAGAAGGATTTTTCAGAACTTACTACCAGTCGCCAAAATGATGCAAAGAAAAATGTGAATAAGACAGGCCAACGATAAGGCGATGAAATAAAAAGAAGTTTGTTGCAAGACCAAGTGGTGAATTGGTCTAGAACAGAAAAACAACAAGTTGAGAAAATTGTGGACCAAATTCCAAGAGGATTCCCAGCAGATCATCTGGATGCAGGAGCATCCCCGACAGATTTTGGACCAAGCTCCAAGAGGGTCAGACAACACAAAGTGAGGAAGGAAGAAAAGGAAATATCATCCCCAGCAAATAATATCATTCCCCAACAAGTTTTGGAAACGCAGAGGAGGAAAAAGGAAAAGGAAAAATCATCCCAGCAGGAGTGGCACGACCACTCACCATGTTTTAAACTAACAATTTTTCTTTGATTTGAAGCAGGAAATGGAAATGTTATTTACGGCGGAAAGGCATGCCAAAAAGAAGATCACCAAAACTGGAGCAGAAAATTTTGTGCCATTGTTGAAATTTTTCTCGAAGGAATGAGGAAATCAATTCAAGTTATACTTTTCATTTGTTGCATTCGGGAGCCCGCCCGTAGAACGGAGGTGTTACTTTTAAGTTGTTGAATTAGGGAACCTGCCCGTAGAACGGAGGTGTTACTTTTCAGTTGTTGCATTCGGGAGCCCGCCCGTAGAACGGAGGTGTTACTTTTCAGTTGTTGCATTCGGGAGCCCGCCCGTAGAACGAAGGTGTTACTTTTTAAGTTATTGAATTCGGGAGCCCGCCTGTAGAACGGAGGTGTTACTTTTCAGTTGTTGAATTCGGGAGCCCACCCGTAGAATGGAGGTGTTACATTTCAGTTCTTGCATTCGGGAGCCCGCCCGTAGAACGGAGGTGTTACTTTTAAGTTGTTGCATTCGGGAGCCCACCCGTAGAACGGAGGTGTTACTTTTAAGTTGTTGCATTCGGGAGCCCACCCGTAGAACGGAGGTGTTACTTTTCAGTTGTTACATTTGGGAGCCTGCCCGTAGAACGGAGGTGTTACTTTTTAAGTGTGCATTCGGGAACCCGCCCGTAGAACGGAGGTGTTACTTTTCAGTTGTTGCATTCGGGATCCCGCCCGTAGAACGGAGGTGTTACTTTTCAGTTGTTGCATTCGGGATCCCGCCCGTAGAACGGAGGTGTTACTTTTAAGTTGTTGATTTTGGGAGCCCGATCGTAGAACGGAGGTGTTACTTTTAAGTTGTTGAATTCAGGAGCCCACCCGTAGAACGGAGATGTTACTTTTCAGTTGTTGCATTCGGGAGCCCGCCCGTAGAACGGAGGTGTTACTTTTGAAGTTGTTGAATTCGGGAGCCCGCCCGTAGAACAGAGGTGTTACTTTTCAGTTGTTGAATTCGGGAGCCCGCCCGTAGAACGGAGGTGTTACTTTTCAGTTGTTTGCATTCGGGAGCCCGCCCATAGAAAGGAGGTGTTACTTTTAAGTTTTTGCATTCGGGAGCCCGCCCTTAGAATGAAGGTGTTACTTTTTAGTTGTTGCATTCGGGAGCCTGTCCGTAGAACGAAGGTGTTACTTTTCAGTTGTTGCATTCAGGAGCCCGCCCGTAGAATGGAGGTGTTACTTTTTAAGTGTGCATTCGGGAGCCTGCCCGTAGAATGGAGGTATTACTTTTCAGTTGTTGCATTCGGGATCCCGCCCGTAGAACGGAGGTGTTACTTTTAAGTTGTTGAATTTGGGAGCCCGATCGTAGAACGGAGGTGTTACTTTTAAGATGTTGAATTCGGGAGCCCGCCCGTAGAACGGAGGTGTTACTTTTCAGTTGTTTCATTCGGGAGCCCGCCCGTAGAACGGAGGTGTTACTTTTTAAATTGTTGAATTCGGGAGCCCGCCCGTCGAACGGAGTTGTTACTTTTCAGTTGTTCAATTCGGGAGCCCGCCCGTAGAACGGAGGTGTTACTTTTTAGTTGTTGCATTCGGGAGCCCGCCCGTAGAACGGAGGTGTTACTTTTTAGTTGTTGCATTCGGGAGCCCGCCCGTAGAACGGAGGTGTTACTTTTCAGTTATTGCATTCGGGATCCCGCCCGTAGAACGGAGGTATTACTTTTCAGTTGTTGCATTCGGCAACCCGCCCGTAGAACGGAGGTGTTACTTTTTAAGTTGTTGAATTTGGGAGCCCGCCCGTAGAATGGAGGTGCTACTTTTCAAGTTTGAAGATTGAAGTCGGAAGCCCGCCCATATAACCAAAGAATACATTTCAAGTAGAAAGCAGTAAAGCGGAGGATTATAACAAGATCCACAACATAGGTTCAAGTTCGGCAATCAAAAGAGGCCGAAAAGTCAAGTCAGAAGAGCGGAAACATCAATAGGAGACCCAAGAGCAGGCAAGGCGAGAAGAGCAAGCATGAAGATCTAGATAAGATTTTGTAATTCTTAAGTTTAGTCTAGCTTCTTGTTTTCTTTTAACACGATGTAATAAGGAGGCCAGTAAGCAGTAACAGTAACAACAACAACAATAACAGCAAGATCACAGCTTCACGGTAGTCCCAGCTACCAAAACTTCATGAACTACATTGACCTGATTCTTTTTTAGCCAAGGATATGTAGGAAACTTTTTGAAGCAGAGATTCGGTCAAATCTTTTAAAAATGCTTTACACTGAATACTCAAAAGGGCAAAAAATTGCTCGTATCCGCTCACTTTGTCTTTGCACGAAACTCTTCGTGTTTACGGGCAAAGAGGGGCAGTTGTGAGCACGTGATTTTTGCCTCACATGAATTACTCCCCCAAAATCAAAACAAAAATTGTTTGTTTTATTGTGTGCATTTTTATGAATTTTTGTGTTAATTTTCTTGTATTGTTTGCATTTGTCTGTGCATATTTGTTTGTTTAAATTAACGAAAAATACAAAAATATGTTGCATTTGCATCATTGGGATTTAATTTATAATTAACAGTAATTAGGTGTGCTTTACAAAAATGAAAAATCACAAAAAATATGAAATTTGCATTTTTTAGCATTTAATACCAAATTGTGTGATTTGATCTTTAATTGTTTAAATTTTGTGTGATAATTATTATTAGGAATTGATTAGTATTTTAAGTTAATTTCAGTTTTACAATTTATTTTTAGAATTTTTGTAATTAGGGATTAAAAAGGAAAATATGAGATAAAGAAGGAAAATTGGACTGGGCCACACAAAAAATTATCCAATCCAGCCCAAAACACATCCCATACCCGGTCCAAACCTTCAGCTCTCAAAAACGAATCATACGACGTCATTTCAAGAACAGTGAATCTCGACCGTTCATCCCTCCTCATCCAACGGTCCAAGACCTCACCCCATAACCCGACTCGTTTTTTTTAAGCGACCCAGTCCCCATACTAAACCAAACGACGACGTTCAGATCTCCCCTTCAATCCTGATCGTCGATTGTAAATGATCCAGCGATCCACAATTAACCTCCCCACCCCGTATAAATACCCTAACGCTACCCCAGCCCCCTCACAACCCCCCCATCCTCATCTCTCTCAACCTCGTCTCATCAGAGATGAGCAACCCTAGCCAGCCGCCCCCAAATACTCCCCTTCTCTGACGGCGGCGCTAGCCCCAATCCGCCTGAAAATTACACCAGACAACCACCTCAACCCCATCTTCCTAAATCCCTCCTCCAATTCCTTCGTACACCCCTGTAACAGTTCGAATCTTCATTTTTAGCCACGAACCCTAGCAGCCGCCATCACTCACCTTAGTCTTCTGATGGCGACGCCATCACCAAACCTTCCCAAAGTCACACCACATAACCACCTTAACATCCTGATGCCCTATCCATCATTATTTTCTTTCGAATGATGCCAAAACAGTTTGAATATCGAGTCTGAGTTGGAGGCCAAATTTGAAATTAAGGGTTCGATGGAGATTGAGACCACATTGGATCTTGACCAGGTGTTTTCACTTGAAAACACATGGCTAAGATCCCGTGTGGCCAAAATCGGGACTCTGAGAGAAGAGTGTCAAGTTTCGATTAGAACGGATTGAAGTTTGGTCTAAGATTCTGAGGCATTTCTTCTTTTTCTTCTTGTTGTTATCGCTTGTCTGATTAGTTTCATTGTAATTCATCTATTTTGCCAATTATTTTCTTCCTCTTCTTTCGGACCTTTTTCTTGGTCCAATTTTTCTATTGTTGATTAGTAAATATTATAAAGTGTTGAGTCGATTCAATAAGTTTCGTCGATTAGTTAGGTTGTATTATAACTAAATTTTTCTATCAAATGCCATCTGAATCACCTGTGGTATTTTTCTGATTGTTGTCAATAATTGTTGTAAAAAATGGTTTGTATAGTCGATGGAATACATGTCGTAAAGTAGTTTTATTTCAGGTTTGATTGATAGAATAGCATGACCATAGTGTATATTTTTCTCCCAGTAGGTTATCCGTTTGGCTTCTTTCTGTGTTAATTTTATGTTTTAAGCCTGATAACTGCTCTAGTTGATATTCAGTTTTGTTTCGCATTATCAATTTCGTTTGTGTGGTGCCATGTCTGTTTGAATTAGATTGTCTGCATCATTGTTTGATATTAAAGATTTGGTTATAGCTGTTGATCATAGTTCAGTTTTAGATAAATTTTAGGTATGGGTAGATTTTCAGATTAAAGAGGTTAGGATAATATATTAGTTTTAGGGGTAATTCTCAGGATAGTTTAAGGGGTAATTAGCACAAGCTTAGGGGTCAACCTAGAAAGTATATAATATGGAGATAATGGAGGCAATGAGAACTTCACTAAACCCTGATTTTAAGGAGTTAAAATGTGCACTAACTATAATTAATTAGCACTAGGATAATGGGTTAATATAAAATAACAAATAAGATTGATAGTGGAAAAAGGCACTAAAAGAATGCCTATAAGAGAGGTTCTGAAAATACTGGAAAGGGGGGAGACATTCTAAAAATTCAGAAATAGAAAGAGAGTTTGAAGGGATAAAAATTCCGAAGATTGAACTTGGTATTGAAAGAGCTGGTTTAACTTTGTTGATTGGATCACTGTTCTGTTGAGTTTTGGTCTGGGTTTCAAGCTATTGTGAGGTCACTGATTGCATTGATACTGCTGTTCAGCTGTTGTCTACTATTTCTTCACCTTATTTTCCCTTTCTATTTCCAGGTACATATTTCTTGATATAGAAGTGAAATAAAATCCGGAGTTCTAATTATGGCTTCTACATGTTCAAATCTTTTAGTTTAGTTTCAATTTTTTTAGAGCTGATTGATGTGTTTCTTATTTATTTCTCAATGTCAAGCATATATATATGAGCCTTGTGTAGTTAAGCTAGAACGTATGGCATTTAATACTTGACAGAAAGTGAACTGGTTGGCATGTGTATTCGCTTCAATAGGTAATTTCCTTATAACCATCTCATGTTTGCCAAAGTTATGGTTTAGTAGTTCAACAACATTTTCATTTAGTCATAATTGAGAGGGAAGGAAGGAAACGAAAGCAGTGATGGAAATTTTGCATTTTTCATAAGTCGCTTTGTAATTCAGTTCAAGTGATCAACTCCAGCGCAGTCTTAGACTAAAAAATCAGTCCAGATTGATGATTTCCATTTGAAAATTTCAAGTCCCTACTAAACCGGAAAGCATTTGGTTGAGGTTGTTGGGTTCGAGGTCACTAAAGGTTTCTCCGGTCAAGGTTCTTATTGGTATTAACATTTCAATCGGACTTCCACTGTTGAAGTGACATTTTGATGTCTCCATTTTTAGTGTACTTTTGTTGTTGGATTCCTTAATCAAAAAGATTTTACCAAGCTTCTTTAGTCTATAGTTGTATGTGATTTTTAGCCTTTATGTTGCTATTCTTGAGATATTGCTACTACTGCCAAGGTATCAATTCAACTTTAAAAAGTCATGTAATCACTGTTTTGGCATGTTATATTTTTATAAAGTTGTAGTAGTTTATTCATGTGTTTAAAATGTTCTCCAATGATTGACTGTATATTTGGCTCTGCTTTGAATTACTCTTTATGTGTTAAACTAATGCACAAATTTAGGGAAAAGTATAAATTTGTTCCGAGAACTATTAAGCTTTTATGTCCAAGATATTGCTGGAATTTTGGTTACATTAATTAATAAATTGTAAGCTAAATTCCATTTTTCCTTCCAAGGTGCTAAAATAGTGAAACCAAAATTGTTTCATGGGTTTGACTACAAAAACGTGAGGGAGCTTACGAGAAATATTTAATTGCATCTTTTGAGCCTTTTCCCATTGAAAGTGATACTAGTATATAACCAAGTGCTTTCAGATTTGTCAAGATCCTCTACTCTCCCATTGATGCTGTTCGAATGGAAAGATTGGAGTGGATCCTTGCTTGCTTGTGTTACCTTAAGGACAAAAATTTTATGTTCAATTGGAATTACGTTACTTGATTTGCTTTTTCCCATTGATTAAATAACTCTCCGTTCTGTTTGATTGCCTGATGTGTCATTTATGAACATCATCCCAATGCATATAGAAAATGGACTCAGTATGATATAGAATATTCCACTTTTGGTCTCATCTGATTTGAAAAATTTAGAACAGAGTTATTGGTATTTTGCTGTTAACAATGGGCGAGTCCATCTGTTGCTTTAAAAAGAGCAGATTAGGAAGAATAATGGGTTACGAGATAGGTTATAATGATTGATTGTAATTGATGGCTTATCTTTGGATAATGATTTGCATTTAATTGATTTAAATGTTATCAGCTAAAATCCTATCTTTTCTCCGCAATAGGTCAATGATTGATTTTACAATAATCTCAGAATTAGTTATAAAAAAAAATAAAAAAAATATGAATATCGTAGCTTGCTTGAGGTATGCCATATTAGGTAATTATAGTTCATGGCCCTCCCGAATTTTACTTAGGACGTCTTTTTTAAAATAAATGAGACGAGCCTCGTCAAATAAAATATAAATCGCGGGGCCCTCATGAATGTATATATATTAAAAATATTTATACTTCGGGATGGGCCGTTTAGTGAATTGCACGGCCTTTCCCAAAATGATAATGCGTTAGACTCTTTAGGCGCGTATTTTAATAACATTACCTCCCTAAGCTTGGGTGTACATTTATGTGACCCAAATCCAAATCTCAACGGAGTCGAGATGTATCGATAATCACAGGTACATTGATTGTGACGTGGTTCGAGATGCATTTCCATGACGTTGTAATATATTTTTTTTGAAAATAATGAATGAGACGAGCCTCGACAAACAAAAATACCTAAACTGCAGGGCCCTCTATACGCGTTTTAACTTAGACTTCGGGATGGACCATTTAGCAAAATTTAACGGCCTTACCCAAAATAATGGTACGCTAGTCGCTCTAGGCACGCCTTTAATAAATTATTTTCTTAAAATTTGGCTGCACATTTATGTGACCCAAATCCAAATCTCAACGGAGTCGAAATGTGTCGATAACCACGGGTACATTGACCGTGACGTAGTACGAGATACGTTTTCACAATATTGTAATTCTTTGTTAAAATAATAATAATAATAATAATATTAAAAGCGGACAAAGGTTAAAATTGGGATATAAGTTAAAACTTGTTATAAATCAGATAAATAAGCCAAATATGACAGTTGAGCGACCGTGCTAGAACTACGAAACTCGGGAATGCCTAACACCTTCTCCCGGGTTAACAGAATTCCTTACTTAGATTTTTGGTTCGCGGACTGTTAAATAAAGTCAAACCTTTCCTCGATTCAGGTTTCAACTGGTGACTTGGGACACCATAAATCTCCCAAGTGGCGACTCTGAATCTCTTAATAAACGAATCCTGTTTCGATTGTCCTTTAATTAGAAAAACTGCCTTTACCACATCCTTCGCGGGGTGCGGTAGCACCAAAAGGAGGTGTGACAGCATACACAAGGGGAATTCCTTTCTTGTCCAATACAAAATTTAATATAAGAAAATACTTTCCAGAAAAAACAAAAAAAAATTTCGAGCCTTTGCATAGGTTTGTAGGTTTATGGATTTTTTGTTCGATTATACGGGGACCCGAGGGGCTTGGCTAACTTTATGAGTAGTTTTGGCCATTTCTTGGCTATTTTCAGTTGCTGATTTCTCTCTTCAAGAGTATAGATTCCAATGCAGCTATAGGCCGCATTCTCTACGAGAAAAGTGTAGTTTCGGTATGGTGAATCATATTTGCGGAGGGACAGTTCGTGATGGCACAAAAGAAATGTAATGATTGGTTCATTAGTTTTGCATACTTGAGTCCCGATTCCTCATTTGATACTTCTGTAGTTGTCACGGTACAAGATCCCACCTTAAGGGTTGTGATGACACCTAGTGTCTCATACTAGGTAAGACTTTCACATAACAATTACAAACGAAAGAGGACATTTAGCTTAATAGAGTAGAGTTTTTCCCTTCTTATATCGGCATTCTATTTCGAAAGAGGATATATCACTTTAAATACTATTATTATTCCATATATACTAATGTCCCTTTTGTCGGGGACGCTGCATATTCAATAGAAGGAGGTGGTTCAGCAGTGGGCGATTTTGATCCTGGTTAGCAGTTACTCTATATTCAGCAGTTTTGATGAGACCTACTCAGTTTCGGGCCTATGGCACTTAACATTGTTTCTTGGATTTTGAGGTATAGCTGGGTCGTTTTCACCAAAACTTCTATTCTACTCTTTTGTTGTACTTAAAGTCTCCGAAGATTAGTGAAGGGTGATGTTTGATGTTGGGAATTAAACTAGTAAGTGTGGTATTCAGAAATAATTTTTTTTATTATATTTGTAAACTTGTAATATATTTGAAGTTATAAATGAATATCTTTTGAGTAATGAAAACATATATTGAATACTTGAATCTTCAAATATTTATCACCTGTACTTATTTTTATATTGTTAATGGGAAATGTTAGGTAGAAGGCATCTAACGGGCTTGCTTAACTAGGGTATCTCGGTTAAGCGGTGGCCGCGCTCCCCGAGGTCGGGGCGTGACAACATCGATCCACACGGTTTAATGGTGAAAAGTATCGATCAAGCCGAAATCAGACGCCAAGACATGCATATATTGGTTATATATGTATATTGTTTGGCCAGTATTTATGTCACGACCCTAACCCCAAACCCGGTCGTTATGGCGCTTCTCGTGAAGACAAGTCCAGCCAGTTAAATCCAATTTACCCTTTTAAGCAATTAATTAACACAAAATTAGTTTAAACATGATTTAATAATACTAAATCGTGGAAATATCGATAACAATGCGAAAAATCCAACACGACACTGACCTAACCGGGATGTCACAAGTCACGAGCATTAATGAGCCACAATAAAGTCTGCTAAAGTCATAAACTACTACAAATATTTGAAAGGAACTGAAATGATAGAAGAATAGAGACACGAAGCTATTGACATCAACAGCTACCTCGTAATCTCCGAAAGGCCCGCCTGGAACTGGAGGAAAACAGCACTCTGGAGCGGAACCAGCTACGCCCGAATCTGCACACTAGGTGCAGGGAGTAAAATGAGTACTCCAACTCGGTGAGTAATAAATATAAATGATGAGTGAAAGTAAGAAAATACGCAAATCCCAATGCATTCTATAATGAAGCAGTAAAATCACTTAAAATCAGGAAAACCAGTAAAAATCAAGAAAATGCTCTTTAAACCAGTAAACAGATAATTGACAGATAATTATGATAAAGTAAACAAATAGGAATTGGCCCCTCTGGCACAATATCAACAATTCAGCCCCTCAGGCAACATCTTAGAAGAATACCAGCCCCTCGGGCTCAATCTCACATCACAATAGGTACCGGCGCTCACTCGGGGTATGCAGACTCCTGGAGGGGCCCCTTACGGCCCAAGCGCAATAATACGCCATCTCGTGGCATCAAATCTAGGCCCTTGGCCTCATATTGATCAAACCACCTCGTGGCATATATATCTCAGGCCCTCGGCAACAAATCAGTATCAGTGTTTCCTCACGGTATACGCCCTCGACCTTACTCAGCCAAAAATACTCACAAGCCCCTTGGGCGATAGTAAAACGGTGTTTCTCAGCCCAAACAACATTTAAAATGTCATTTAAGATTTAAAACCGAGTAAACATGGCTGAGTAGTAAAACATGGGAAATTAACATGACTGAGTTCAAGAAAATAAGTCAAAACAGTGAGGAAATATCAATAAAAGCCCTGAAGATTCAAATAGTTGGCACTAGGCCCAAATATGGCATTCAGCCCACATACTGATGATAAGAAATAGTTTCAGTCAAATACGCAGTAAAATTATCAATCGGGAGGGACCAAGTCACAATCCCCATTAGTGTACAACCCCACGCTCGTCATCAAGTGTGTGCCTCACCTCAATATAGCACTATGATGTGCATTCCGAGGTTTCAAACCCTCAAAACATCATTTACTATCGTTACTCACGTCGAATCAGCTAAGTATCTAGCTCGAGACGCCTTTGCCCCTTGTATTGGCCTCCACGAGCGTCGAATCTATCAAAAATCAGAACGAGAGCATCAAAATATGCTAAGGGAACAAAGCCCTAACGAAAACAATCAATAAAGGGCACAAATCCCGAAATTACCAAAACTTGACCCCTGGGCCCAATTCTCGAAACTCATAAATTTTCTCATCATTAGATTCCGCATCTCCTCACGAGTTCATACATATCAATAATGCAAAAATCGGAGTCCAATCATCCCTCAAATCCCCATTTAGAGGTCTCTTAAACTCAAACCCTAATCCTCTATTTTTAGCCTTTTAATCCTTTTAATTACAGCCTTAGTCGATGAAATACTACCATAGAAATGTGTTTTAGGTCCAAAAATCCTTTCCTCAATGAAGTCTCTTGATCGCCCAAAAAGCTCCAAGGTCGAAGTCAAAAATGGTGAAATAACCCTAACTCATGAAATGAAATAACATATATGCTCTGCCCAGTCCTTTTTGCATCTGTGGTCAAAAATCCACTTCTGTCGTACCGCATTTGCGGTCTAAACCTCCGCTTCTGCGAAATCACTCAAGGGACCAAAACCGCTTCTGCGACTAAACTCTGGCGCAGATGCGGTCACCATACCACTTCTGCGGTCTCTGCCCATCTGACCCTTTTTCACTTTTGCGATAAATTACCCGTATTTGCGGCGCCGCATTTCCGGTCCCCAAACCGCAGATGCGAAAATAACAGAAGCAACAAATTTGAAGCTGCAATCAACATCTAACTTTTCCTAAGCACCTGAAATCACCCCGAGGCCCCCGAGGCCTCAACCAAAGACTCCAACATATCCTAATACCTCATTCAAACTTGTTCCAATCATCAAAACACTTTCAACAACATCAAATTACCCAAAACATATCGGATTCAAGCCTAAGTTTCTAAAATCTCCTTAAATACTCTTTTGATCAAAAACCCAACCAAACCACATCCGAATGACCTGAAATTTTACACACACATCCCAAATGATATAACGAAGCTACTGCAACTCTCGGAATTTCATTCCGACCTCTGGATCAAAATCTCGCCTATCAACCGAAAAATCATTAAAATATCAACTTCGCCAATTCAAGCCTAAACCTACTCCGGACCTCCAAAACCCATTTCGATCACGCTCCTAAGTCACAAATCACCTCCCGAAGCTAACCAAACTATCAGATTTCACATTCGAGACCTCTAACACATAAGTCAACATCCAATTGACTTTTACAACTTAAGCTTCCTTAAAAGAGACTAGGTATCTCAAACCTTACAAAAATCATTGCGGACTCGATTCGACCAACTCAATACCACAAAATACGTATAACGAAGCAGAAATGGGGGAAACACACGGGTAACTCATCAGACGACCGGCCGGGTCGTCACATCCTCTCCAACTTAAATAAATGTTTGTCCTCAAATGAGTCAAGAAACATACTTGAAGCCTCAAACAGGTGAGGATATCTTCTCTGCATCTCTCGCTCGGTCTCCCAGGTAGCCTTCTCCACGGACCGACCTCTCCACTACACTATCACTAAAGCTATATCTTTTGATATCAACTTGCGAACCTAACGCGTCCTAAATAGATGCTGGCTCCACACCATAGGTCAAATCATCATCCAACTAAACTTTGCTGAAATCCAAAACATGAGACCGATCCATATTATAGTTCCAGAGCATATAAACATGAAATACCAGATGCACACTCGACAAGCTGGATGGCAAAGCAAGCTTATAAGCTACCTCCCCAATCATGCTATGTACCTCAAATGGTGCGATGAATCGGTGGACTCAACTTCCCTTGCTTTCGAAATCTCATAACACCCTTCATGGGTAAAAACTTCAACAGAACCTTCTCGCCAACCATATAGGATACATCTCGAACCTTCCTATCAGCATAACTCTTTTGTCTTGACTGCATTGTACGGAGCCTCTCCTGAATCACCTTCACCTTCTCCAAAGCATCATGTACCAAATAAGTCACCAATAGCCTGGCCTCACAGGGATTGAACCAACCAACTGGAGATCTACACTGTCTCCCATACAAAGCCTAAAATGGAGCCATATGAAAACTCGTCTGGTAGATATTGTTATAAGCAAACTCTACGAGTGGTAAAAACTGATCGCATGACCCTCTGAAGTCAATAACACAAGCACACAACATGTCCTCCAATATCTAACAAGCACACTCGGACTGACCGTCTATCTGAGGATGAAAACCTATGCTCAACTCGAGCTGAGTACCCAACTCTCGCTGCACAGACCTCCAAAACTACAAGGTAAACTGAGTAACCCTATCTAAAATGATGGAAGTGGGGACACCATGCAAACGAACAATCTCCCGGATATAGATCTCTCCCAACTGCTCTGAATAATAAGTAGTACAGATAGGAATGAAGTGCACGGACTTGGTCAGCTGATCCACATTCACCCAAATAGCATTGAACTACTTCAAAGTCCGTGGAAGTCCAACAACAAAATCCATAGTGATTCTCTCCTACTTCCACTCAGGAATAAGTATCTGCTGAAGCAAGATAACTGGTCTCTGATGCTCATATTTCACCTGCTGACAATTGAGACACTAAGCTACAAATCCCACAATATCCTTCTTCATTCTCCTCCACCAATAATTCTATCTAAGATCGTGATACACCTTTGCGTCTCCTGGATGAATAAAATACCGCGAACTATGGGCCTTATTCAAAATCAACTCCCAAAGCCCATCTACATTGGGCGCACAAATCTGACCCTGCATCCTCAACACCCCATCATCACCTATTGTCACACATCTAGCATCATCATGCTGAACTCTATCCCTAAGGACAAGCAAATATGGATCATCATACTGGCGCTCTCTGATGCGCTCATATAGAGAAGACTGAGAAACCACACAGGCCAATACCCGGCTGGGCTCCAAAATATCCAACCTCATGAACCGATTTGTCAAAGCCTAAACATCAACCATAAGAGGTCTCTCCCCAACTAGAATATATGCTAAACTCCCTATGCTCGATGCCTTTCGGGCTTCAGCTCAAAGCATCGTACACCACATTGGCCTTCCCCGGATGGTACAATATAGTGATGTCATAATCATTAAGCAACTCCAACCATCTCTGATGCCTCGAATTAAGATCCTTTTGCTTGAACAAATGCTGAAGACCGCGATGATCAGTGAATACCTCTCAAGATATGCCGTACAAGTAATGCCTCCAAGTCTTCAATGCATGAACTATGGCAGCCAACTCCAAATTATGAACAGGGTAGTTCTTCTCGTGGGGATTCAACTAAAGAGAAGCATAAGTAATAAATATACCCTCCTACAACAACACACAACCAATCCCTAATCTTAAAACATCACAATACACGATATATGAACCTGAAGTTGATGGCAATTCCAACACTGGAGCTATGGTCAAAGCTGTCTTGAGCTTCTAAAAGCTCTCCTCACACTTGTCTGACCATAAAAATAAAGTATCGTTCTGAGTCAACTTGGTCAGGGGCGATGCGATATATAAGAATCCTTAAAAAACTGGTGATAATAGCCTGTCAAACCAAGAAAACTACTAATCTCTATGGCTGAGGATTGTCTAGGCCAACTCTGAACCGCCTCTATTTCTTTAGGTCAACCTGAATCCCCTCACTGGACACCACGTGTCCCAAGAATGCCACTGAACTGAGCCAAAACTCACACTTGGAGAACTTTGCATAAAGCTTCTCCTCCCTCAATCTCTGCAACACAACCCTCAAATTCCCGGCGTGTTCCTCATGACTACGCGAATATACCAGGATATCATCAATGAAAACTATGACAAATAAGTCATGACACTGTTCATCAGATGCATAAATGTTGCTGGGGCATTGGTCAGCCCAAAAGACATAACAAGGAACTCATAGTGACCATATTTGGTCATGAAAGTCGTCTTAAGAATATTCGAATGCTCATCTTCAGCTGGTGATAAGTCGAACGGAGATCAATCATAGAAAATACCCTCGCTCCCTGAAGCTGGTCGAATAAATCATCAATGCGAGGAAAAGGATACTTGTTCTTAACTGTTACTTTGTTCAATTGCCTATAATCGATGCACATTCTCATAGTGCCATCCTTCTTCTTCACAAACAGAACTGACGCACCCAAAGGTGACATACTAGGCCGAATAAACACCTTATCTAGGAGTTCTTGAAGCTTCTCCTTTAACTTCTTCAGCTCCGATGGTGCCATACGATACGGCAGAATAAAAATAGACTGAGTGCCCGACACCAGGTCAATACCAAAATCAATATCCCTATCCGTTGGCATGCCCGACAAGTCTGCAGAAAATACATCAAGGAAGTCTCTCACAACCGGGACAGAATCAATACCATAAGTCTCAGCTCCCACATCCCTCACAAAGGCAAGATACGAAAGACAACCCTTCCCAACCATACGCTGGGCCTTCAAGAAAGAAATCACTCTACTAGGAACGTAATCAATCACACCTCACCACTCGATCTGCGACACACCCGGTATAGCCAAAGTGACTATCTTGGCATGACAATCATGAATAGCATGACGCGAAGAGAGCAAATCCCTGCCCAAAATGGCATCAAAATCCACCATACTCGATAATAAAAGATCAGCTCGTGTCTCCAAATCCCCGATAATCACCATACACGACTGGTACACACTATCTACATTAATAGTATTGCCCACCAGGGTAGATACATGAACAGGTAAAGCAAGAAATACATGAGAAGTACCCAAATAGCGAGCAAAGTATGATGACACATAAGAATAGGTGGAACCGGAATCAAATAATACAGAAGCATCTCTATGGAAGACTAAATACTGTAATGACAATATTAGAGGCAATAATATCAGGTCTGCCTGGAATAGCATAGAAACGGGCCTGACCGTCCCCTAATCGACCTCCACCTCTGGGGTGACCCCTGACTGACTGATCCACGCCCCTAGCTGGCTGGGCGGGTGGTGGGAGAGCAACTGGCGTTGAAGCTGAGGAATAACCCCTTTGCTGGGATGAACTAGCAACACGGCGAGGACACCGCCTCTACATATGGCACATCTCGCCACACTCGTAATAACTCTTATGTACTGCAGAAGGGGACTGATGGGAACCACTCATACTGGAGTGACCAGCAGATGCACTCGGCGTAGAAGAGCCTTGAACAGATGGAGCACGGGATGAGCTCTAAGCTGGGAGGGGACTAAGTGAAGAATGGCCCTGGTGTAAACTGTGGGAACCCTGGCCCAATGACGCCCCTCGATAACCTGAGTAATCAGACTGGCTCCTCGAAGGACCACCACTATAGCTACCAGATCCTCGAGTCCTCTTGGCCTCCCTCTCATCTCGCTTTTGGCGACGGACAAACTCAATCTCCCTAGAAATATCCACAACCTCCTCAAATGTAGCACCAGCCACCCTATCCCTGGTCATAAGAATACGGAGCTGATAAGTAAGACCATCAACAAACCTCCTGATCCTCTCTTGATCTGTCGGGAACAACCAGATGGCATGACGAGCCAACTCAAAGAATCTCAACTCATACTGTGAGATGGTGATTTCTCCGGACGCAACCACCCAAAACTTTCTACGTAGCTCCTCTCCGCAAGACTACGGTACATACTTCTCATAAAAGAGAACGAAGAATGCTGCTAGGAAAGGGGTGATGCACCAATAGCCCTATGCCTCTCAAAATCCTCTCACCAGGTGAATGCAGGTCTTGAAAAATGGTAAGTAGTGAAAGTGACCCTACTGGTCTCCAGAATACCGGCTGTACGAAGCATCCTCTGTCACTTGTCTAAAAAGCCCAAGGCATCCTCGCCCTCTGCTCCGCTGAAGGTAGGAGGCTCAAGTCTCCCAAATCTCTCCAACCTACACTGCTCATCCTCTGGCATGACAGGAACTACATAGTCTTGAGCAGTTGTGACCAGCTGGGCTGGATGTGCCCCAAATTTCTGAAGTCGCTGCACAACCTGCTCAGCTGTGTGGGCAGTAGGAATCTGACCTCCTCTCCCGACCTGTGAAGTAGCTGCGATTGTAGTGGCTGAAACCGCCTGAGCTAGGCCAGTGAAAACTGATAAGATCTGAGCTAAGGCCTCCTGAAGACCTGAAATCACAATAGGCACAACTGGCGCCTGAGTTGGTGCTGCTGGAGGGTCCACAGTTGGAACTTGGTCCTGAACTGGGGCAACCGGTGGATCTGTAGGTGTTGTACCCACTACTCCGCCTCTACCATGACCACGACCGTATTCTCGGCCTCTGTTGTCCGTATTTGGCGGCACTGGGGGTCGTCCACCTTGTCTGATAACGCGTGTCCTCACCATCTATGAGATAATAGAACAACAGAAGTTTAGTACATGGATCAACAAACTCGCACGATAAGAATTTCAAGAATGTGACATTTTTCCTAAAGTTTCTGCAGCCTCTCGGGGATAAGTACAGATGTCTCCGTACCGATCAGCGAGACTCTACTAAACCTGCTCATTACTCTTGAGACCTATGTAACATAGGTTCTGAGACCAGCTTGTCACGACCCTTGTGAGCACGTGATTCTTGCCCTATATGAATTACTCCTATAATTTCAAAAAAAAAATAATAATAAATAAAAAAAATTCTTTTCATTATTTGCAATTTCATGGATTTTTGTGGAATTTTTTTGTTAATTATTTGCATTTTGTATGTGCATTTTAATTAAATAAAAAATAAAAAATATGTTGCATATACATTTAGGATTTAATTTTTTATTTTAAGAATTATTTAATAATTAAGTTATTTTATAAAAAGAAAATCACAAAAATAGTGTAATTTGCACCTTCAATTCTAGCTTTTATCTTAGTAGCTCCGCTTCTAATTTGTTTGAAGTTAATTGTATTAACTATCATGTAGGTTTAATTAGTGCTTTTATTTTGGTCAATTAGTTTGTGAGAATTAATTTAGAATTTGTTTAAATTTTGGAAAAAAAAGAAAAAAAGAGAAGAGTTTTAGGATAATTTGCTTTGAATTAAAAGAAGTAAAATGAGAAGTCAAGTTTTGGCTGTCTTTAAATCAATCCCCAGGCCCAAATGGTTTTACCCCTCAAACCCGTCCAAATTAAAGCATGACCTGCCTCTACCCCATGGCCAAACGATAATGCTTCAAGTCAAAGGCTCAAAGTGATCTGAGCCCTTAATCTTAGCGCATCCAATGGCCAGAATTACACCCCTCATTACCATTAATATGTCCGAACTCTCTTCAGAGACCAGACTATTCAGTTTTGTATCTCTCATCTTCCTCGTCTCTTCCACCTCTCTCAACCCCAGGTCCGCCATTTTTATCACAGAAAAAAAAAGCTCCAAACACCACCAAAAATCAACCATATGTCACACCTCCTTTTTTACGTTTTAATACACCCCGTGAAGGGCTTAAAGGAGCTTTTCCAATTAAAGGACAATCGGAACTGGATTTATTATTATTTATTCAGAGTCGCCACTTGGGAGATTAATGGTGACCCAAGTCACCGGTTGAATCCCGAACCGAGGAAAAATATGACTCTGTTAACAGTCCGCGAGCCAGAAATTCGGATAAGGAATTCTGTTAACCCGGGAGAAGGTGTTAGGCTTTCCCGAATTCTGTGGTTCTAGCACGGTCGCTCAATTATTGTGTTTGATTTTATCTGATTTCAATACATGTTCTATTTTTACGTGCCTTTTATTAATAATCCGCATTTATTATAATTATTATTTATTTTGCAAGAATTACAACGTCCTGAAAATGTATCTCGAACCACACCGTACCAGTACGCCCGTGGCTTTTAACACATCTCGACTTCGTTGAGATTTGGATTTGGGTCACATAAATGTGCACTCATATTTGAGAAAGTAATATTATTAACATACGTGCCTAAAGTGACTACGTGTTTATTATCTTTGAGGAAGGTCGTGAAATTTGTTAACCGGCCCATCCCGAATTTCTAAGTATTTTTATCTAAGCATTTATTGAGGGCCCCGTAATTATGTATTTGATTTGGCAAGGCTCGTCTCATTACTTTATTAAAAGGCGAATCTAAAATTACTACTATTCTCTATTAAAGGATTGTCTCTAAAACAAAGAAAAAGTCCTAACTAATTTGTTATATGAACATTTCAGTCTATTGTATAACACAAACAAGTCCAAGTGTATTTTCAGAATTGGGGCCTCAAAAATCCCAATATGTATGCGGTGTAAGCCTCTTAACAGTAGGCCTTAAGCAATCCCAGGCTTTTACAAGTCAGGCCAGTCTGTCAAATACCTTGGTTCAGGCCCAAACGCGAGATGACTAACTATTGAAAATGGGCCTGTGTTAAATGAATTGAAGCTCAAACCATGGAATCATGCCACTGGGCCTTGCGTCCAAACTAAAATTTAACTCAATTAAGGGACGAGAACATGCTGAATTAATTTCAAACATACTTTAAATGCATTCAATAATCATTGTAGAAAATTAACATAACGTTTAAATTTTATTTTAACTGCATGTTCAAATTTATTTATTTATCTATTTATCTATGAGTCCTGGACATTAGTAAAATAGGAACCAAGCTAGAGACATGATTTTAGAACCAAAGCAGGCTAATATTATAAAACTGAATTACTGAAAATGTCATTACAATTTAAAGCACATGAAATTATTATTTTACTTGTTAATTTCTAACAATCAAAGTTATACTAGGGTAAAAAATAAAATGCAATCAGTGAAATATTTCAAGATTTCTCATTACATACTAATTGTCTGAAACTATTTTAGATCTAACTATTTATTTCACTAACACAATAGATTCTAAGTTCTACTAGAGCATTATTACAAATACAGTACCATTATAATCCAAAATATAGTAGTAAAAACAGTCCGAAAATTATAGTCCAATACAAATTTAACTAATCCTATTGAATACAAATTGACATATTTAAATGTTGTATCTATATAGATCTGATCAGATTTAAACACATATATTACTAATGAAATTTTCAGAGCAATNTTTTGGAATGAAGAATCTCGAAAATTTTATCTAGGAAGGAAAGATTACTTGGAGGATATTTTTTTTCAGATTTCAAATCTTTTTCAAATAAGGCATATTAATGCCTATTTATAGAGTTAGATTTGGGGGGAAGTTTGAATTTTGTTAATTATACTTTGGTCCCTCTTTTATTTTAATTTTTTCCTTATTTTTAATTAATTATTCAATTGACTACCTTATTTATTAAGAATTATAATAATTACCCCATCTAGAACCTTCTAATCTAATGTAATCCCCTTTTTGCCCTCACTTTACTTGCAAATCTACCCAATTACCATTTTGCTATACCCAAAATACCCTCCCTTCCTTAGGTTTATTACTATTATCCCTTTTTATGTACCCAGACTACCCCTGAAGTTTAATTGATTTTACTAACTAACCTAATGCCTCCTTTGCTCCTGAACTGCCGAATTATAAATTAATTAAAAACCTAATTATTACAACTAATTAACAAATTTAATCTAACAACCAACCCAACATATGCCAATTGCTATCAGTTAATCCAAAATCACTTAAGTAATTAGACTAACTATAAAAAATTAATACTGACTAACAATTATCAAAATTCACAGCTATAACCAATCCTTTTCAATTAAATATTAACAAAGAAGAAAAATTACAGAAATTTCTGCAAACAAAATCTAACTAACTTCTATTTGATATCAAATTTATTTTTCTTAAACGAAATCAGAATCTATTACTAATTATCAAAAACCTAATAATATCTAATTTTAAAACTAAAATATAACAGAATATTAAAAGATAAACCCTAATTAGTAAACAACTAAAACATAAAAAAAGCACATGCAAAGAAACAAAAAAAAGAAAAGAAAGACTTAGCTTTTTTAGTCTTTTTATCACTGGACAGTATTTAGACATCAAGATGTACAAGGACGGAACAGGAGAGGTTTAGCGGCAACATTTTTTGAACTTTGATTCGTCGGAGAACTTCAGAGTCAAATTTGAACCTTTTCCAGTGGTTTTTAAGGTTCAAAATTTTCAGATTCATGTAGAGGGAGACAAAACGGTGGTTTGGTATTATTTTGTGTTGGATTAGGTGAGGTCGTGTTCGCCGGAGTTAGGGTTCTGGCGAAGCATTTTTGAATATTCGAGATGATAGGGCTATGTTTGAAAGAAACAGAGTTGAGGGGTGGATTCAGGGTCTCAAGGTGGTCCTATGGTGTAATTTGGGGGTTGGTTGGTGAAGGTGTCGTTTCCCGCCGGTAGGTTTCCGACGGGGATCGGAGCAAAGCCATAGCGGCTAGGGCAAAGAAAGAGACGGAACGGGTAAAATGTTTCTGATTTTCATTTTGTATATGATATATATTAAAAGGGCATTAATGATCCACAACCATTGGATTGATCAATTTGAACGGCTCAGATTTCTTGAGCCCTTAAAGACGTCGTTTTATTTTAATGAACTCAGGCCACACGACCGTTGGATCCATATGATCAAGGGCTCAGATTCAGCCTTCCAAAACGGGGTCGTTTGATTATATGAGGGGCAGACCGGGTATGGAATTATTTGGGCCTGGGCGTGTTTGTGCTAAACAGGCTGGGGAGTGTAACTGTGGAAATCCATTTGGGCATAGGTTAGTTTGGCCCAAGATTTATTTACTTGTTTTCTTCTTCTTTTTTTCTTTTATTGCATTTATTTCCATTTTTTATTTTGTATTTTTACTTTGTATTTTTTTTCTATTTTTCAGATTTATATTTATTATTTTTTCTAATTTTATCAATTTGTGACATTAAATTCAAAAATTTATTTAATAATTATTTTATACCAATTTCCAATTAAAAAATAACATGCTATTTTTGATTTTCCTTAAATTGTTCCGGAATGACTTAATACTAAGATTGTAAAATTAAAAATCCTAATGCATATGCATATTTTTTTGTATTTTTAATATAAATTATTATGCAACTAATTAACACAAAAATGCAAACATATCAACAAAAAATTATAAAAATAAAGAAAAATCATTTTGTTTGTATTTTAGGAATAATTTGCTTCGGGCAAAAATCACGTGCTCACAGTTGCCCCTCTTTGCTCGGAAACACGAAGAGTTTTCGTGCAAAGACAAGTGAGCAGTAATGAGGGATTTTTGCCCATTCACATATTCCGTGTGAAGCATTTTGAAAAGCTTGACCGCAACCTGCTTCAGAGGTTGCCTACATATCCCGGGCTACACAGGAATCAGGTTAGTGTAGTTCAGGAGTGTTTGGTAGCTGGGACTACCGGAAGCTGTGATTTCACTGCTGTTGCTGCTGTTACTGCTTGCTGACTCCCTTATTACACCATGTAAAGACAAAAAGAAGCTAGTCTAAACTATGCTCTATGAGTTACAAGAAATCCTATCTATGCCTTTCAAACTTTCTCTTGTGTTGCCTTGAACTTGTATCTTGTATTCTTTCAATGGAATTCGGGTTGTTGCCTTGGCGATGTTTTGAAACATGCGTCCATTCTTCAGGTGGACTCCTGCTTGCGACTCCTTGAAAAGGTATTCCCTTATTCTCCAGGTGGGCTCCTGCTTGCGATTGCTTTAAAATGTATTCCATTGTTCTCCAGGTGGGCTCCTGCTTGCGATTACTTTAAAATGTATTCCCTTGTTCTCCAGGTGGGCTACTGCTTGCGATTACTTTAAAATGTATTCCCTTGTTCTCCAGGTGGGCTGCTGCTTGCAATTACTTTGAGAAAATATTCCCTTGTTATCCAGGTGGGCTCCTGCTTACGACAAAATAGACAACCAAAGAAAATTTTCTGCCCTAGTATGGTGACTGGACATATCATGTTATCAGATGTTAAAATTAAAAGCTAGAATTTGGATTTTACTTCCCTTGTTTTCCCAGGTGGGTGCCTGCTTGCTGAATTTGAAAAGGTATTCCCTTTGTTCTTCAGGTGGGCTCCTGCTTGCTGGATTTGAAAAAGATATTCACTTGTTTTTCAGGTGGGCTCCTTCTTGAGATTACTTTAAGAAAGTATTCCCTTGTTCTTCAGGTGGGCTCCTGCTTGCTGAATTTGAAAGATATTCCCTTGTTCTTCAGGTGGGCTCCTGCTTGCTGAATTTGAAAGATATTCCCTTGTTCTTCAGGTGGGCTCCTGCTTGCAACAACTATGCAAAATGAGGAAAATTTTCTGCCCCTGTTTTAATCAAAGAAAGATTTGTTAATATAAAAATGGTGGTTAGCTGCTGGCATTCTAGTTGGCCATGCCCCCGCTTCCAACTTTACTCTGACTTGCTTCTTTGGACTTGTTTTGACTTGCCATGACTTCCCGGTTGACTTTCAACTCTCTGATCTTGATGACCCAAATGTTTTACCTTGTATTTTGGTGTTTCTGTTCCCTTCTTGCGAAACTTTGCTTCTCCCTCCAATTATCTGATTACCCCACTGATGGGATTTGCATTGGTTCTTCATGTTTTACTTTCTTTTGATATGTTACGATTTCGTTGTGTCATACAACTGGGAAACTGGTAGTTAGCCTTGACATCCTTCTTCCTGATTCTGAATTGAACTGATACTGAAACATCTTATAGATAGACTTCAAGATAATGAAATGCAATGACCTCGAAGATTTTGAGAATAGAAAGACTATGAATGAGTTGTAATGGAGAGAAAAAGGACAGGACTTATCTGAGTGGAAAGGCTGATTCCATTGATCGTGCCATGCATTTTGGATTAACCAGACTAGTCTGTCCAAACAATCAACTATCAACTGCCAGATTTGATGTTCCATACTTTCACAACCCGACTTCCACCAAAACCTAAACCTTGCTTGTTTTGCCATATTTAAATCACTTTTCAACCACAGACTTCTTTTATTTGCCCATTTGAAAAACTCACTTTCGCCTTACGGTACCCGCGAGGGTTTTCACCAATAAGACTTTCTCATTTTATTTCTTTTAACTCACATCGCCTTATGGTGCCCGTGAGGGTTTTTACCAATAAGACTCTCTCATTTTCACTTTTCCTTTCTTCTGGTACCAGAGTGTTGTCCACAACATGAATCACCTTACCTGCTTGTATTGACATTTCTTAAAATTGATCCGAAGGTCTTTCTTTGGACAGTAATGTGTCTTTTGGTTGGGTTTAGAAAGAAGGGTATAAAGGCTCAAACTATTCCAACGTGGGTTAAAAAATTACAACTTTCGGAATCATATCTTTCACAACAAACACAACTTTTGCCCCAGTTTCATTCTTGGGGATTCTTGGACTTTTCTTTGGTTGTAACTGAACCTCAGTGAGGCTGCCTACGTACCCTTTCGGGATCAAGTCAAATGTAGTTCAGGCCATAAAATCGCTTAATTGTTGCGATGTTTCCTTCCTTCCATTATTCTTCTTTCTTTGCTTTTTTTCTTTTCTTTTCTTTTTCTTTCTTTTCTTCTTTTCTTTTCTTTTCTTTTTCTTTATTTTTCCTTTTCTTCTTTTCTTTTCCCTTTTCTTCTTTTCTATTCTTGTTTCTCCACTTAATTTTCCCGTTCAGTTCTTGATTTTTGTTGTTGATTCCGAAAGAGGGATATGAAAGAAAATATAATAAGGCTTCAAAGGGATAGCAATGGATAAAGTGTTTGGATAGCAGAACAAAATGCCTTCATCATTTCAATCTCAAAACATGTCAAATACAATCAGATACATAAAGACAAAGAAATCATACATAATATCTCTTGACTGCAT